>PVKS010011937.1:0-55018 GCA_004027875.1 Aplodontia rufa | reverse complement strand
TATCGCAAAGTCAGTAAGGTGGTGCATGCCTGTCATCCCAGGGAGGCAAAGGCAGGAGGATCTCAAGTTTGAGGCCAGCCTGGACAACTTAGACACCTGTCTCAAAATTCTTTTAAAGAGTGCTGGTGATACAGCTTAGTGGTAGAATATATGCCTAATATGCTTAGAGAGCCTGGGTTTAATCCCCCCTCCAAAAAATGTACCAAATAACTGCAACAAATACTTTTTGGGAGCGGTACTAGGATTGAACCCAAGAGTTCTCTACCACTGAGCTACATCCCCAGTCCTGTTTTGTTTTGTTTTGTTTTTAACCTGTGTGTGCATGGGAGCAGGTCCTGGGGATTGAACTCAGAGGCTCTCTACCACTGAGCCACACCCCACACCCCAGTCCTTTTTTTTTTTAATTGAGACTAGGTCTTATTAAATTGCCCTAGCTAGCCTTGAAGTTGAGATCCTCCTGCCTCAGCCTCCCAAGTCACTGGGATTGCAGGTGTGTACTACCATGGCTAGGTGAATTGTTTGACACATTCCTTTTAAAATAAGGAGACAAGAATTACCACTGTTGTTACTTTTTTACACATTTCACTGGAGGTCCTAGAGAGCACGGAGAGACAAGGAACTAAAATTTTGGTTTTGTTTTGCAAATTATATGACCATATTTATAGAAAGCCCAATAAAATCTATAATTTTGTAGAATAAATTCAGCATGTTGTATTACAATATTTTAGGCCAGTAATACATAAGCAAACATAATTTTAAAATGCCTTTTTGTAACAGCAACAAAATATGAAGTGCTAAGGAATAAATCTAATAAAAGATGAAACTGACCAATATGGAAAAGATATATCTTTATTAAAACACCCTTAAAGACATAAATGGAGATATACCATTTTTATGATATGAAGCCCGTGTCATCAAAACATCTGCTCTCCCTAAATAAATATACAAATTCAATAAAAATACTCACAGGCTTTTTCCTGGAAACTTACAGACTAAAAAAACTATGTGGAAGAGTAAAGGAATCAGGAAAGTCTAAGTAATTTAGATAAAAAGAGTGAGAAGAATTGACCAAAGCTATCAAGTAAGATAGCGTGGCACCAATACATGAAGCAACAAATAGAAGAAAATGGAGAATCTAGTAAAAACCCCCACATATGACAGTGGTGAGATCACAATCACTGGAGGAAAGAATGAACTAGTCAGTAACCAACAGAAAACGGGCAGTGGCTTGGGAGGCTGAGGCAGGAGGATCACAACTTCAAAGCCAGCCTCTGCAACTTAGTGAGACCCTGTCTCAAATTAAAAAAAAAGAAAAGAAAAGAAAACAGGAAAAAAATGTATCTCTGACTTAAAAAATCAAGAACAAAAACACCTCTGCTCCTAGAAATCCAGGTGAGTTAAAGACCTATATGTTAAAAGAAAAACTTCTAGAAAGAAATATAGGAATAGGAAAAAACTTCCTAAGATACAAAAAGTGCAGACTACCAAGTAATAGGTAAAATATTTTCTATTAAAATAAAACTTCTGTAAAAGTATTGTCATACTTTTTAAAAACATTTAATAATTTAGAGATACATACTTAAATATTTAGGAAAAAATAATGCCTGAAATTTGCTTCAAAGCAGTCTGGAAATGAGGGGATGGGCAGATTATTATTGATGTAAGATTAGCTAGGGGAGAGCTGAGGCATAGCTAAGTGGTAGGGCACATGCGTTATATGTGCAGAGACTGAGATGCAGTCCCCAGCACCAAACAACAGAAACACAAGAGTTGGTAATTGTTGAAGCTGAATGATGGCCGTATGAGGATTCAAACTTTTTCCTTTTACTATTTTAATTCCATTAAAAAAAGAAAAGAGAATATGACAATAGAATACCACTTTTCATCCACTAGATTAGCAAACATCAAATCTCATAATCCTAAGTGTTATCAAGAATATGAAAAAGTGGGAGCTCTTGAATATAAACAGTAGGGACACCATTGGCTCAACTAATTCAGAAGAGACTTTGGCATCTAGTAAAATCAAAATTGAATATTTATATTCTTTTCTATCTGCCTGTTCCCCAGCTAGGCTTAACTCTAGAAAATTGTGATCATAGAAATGTGCAAAAATTTAACAGGCTCATTGTTTTTAGTAGCAAAAAGTTGGAAACCAAATATCCATTTGTAGAAGAATGTGTAACTAAATAGTGGTATATTTACATAGTGGAATGAAAGGAACACTAAACAGTATTAACTGAAGTAACACTAACATGGATAAATCTCAAAGAACAAAGAAAGGAACCCACAGCACATAAACACTATAATGCATTTGCATAAAATATAAAACCATGTAAAATTAAACATGGCTTGATCATACATACATAGTAACTTTATAGCTAAGAGCTAAGAAGTTCATAGTTCAGAAGAGTGGTTATTTGGGCTGGAGCTGGTGGCTCGGTGGTTATGGCACTTGCATGCGCAATTACATGAGTTCAAACCCCAACACCACGTACACAACGAAGTCTTGGAGCAAAGAAAGCCACATGAAAAACTAAATAAAAAATTGTTTCTCTTTCTCTCACTGTCCCTCTCTCTTAAAAAAAAAAAAGTGGTTATTTTATGAGGAAGTGAGAGGATTGGAATTCAGGGCACAAAAGAAGTACCTTAAGGATGATAAAGATTTGCTTTTTTTAATTTTTCCTCTCACTAGCCAAGTGCTCTGCCATTGAGCTACATGCACAGCCCAAGGTTTTACTTCTTAAGCTGTGTTGCAGGGACATGAGTTACGTTATAGTATTTCTTTGTATGTAATAATTCCTAATTTAAAAGTAAAAATTTAGCCAGAAGTGGTGGCACACCTGTAATCCCAGGAATTTAGGAGACTGAAGCAATAGTTCAAGGCCAGCCAGGGCAATTTAGGAAGGCCTTGTCTCAAAATGAAAAATAAAAAGGGCTGTCAATGTAGCTCAGTGGTAAAGTATCCCTGGGTTTGATGCCCAGTATTGCAAGGGAAAAAAAAAAAAAGAAAAACAATAATAGTAATCAAAATAAATAATTTTTTTTCAGTAGAAGAGGGGCATAACGGGGAAGTGAGAGAAAAGCCATGAAAGTACACATTGGGGAAACAAATTCATTTCAATTCAACAGCAAACTTATTGAGAACAGATAATTGAAACCCTGCCTGCCTTACAAGGAATATAGTCTAATACCAGAAGAAAAGTGTTGATTCCTTCCAGTCCAAAGGCAAAAATAGCTACTATGAAAGCATCGGCTCCAATCAGACCTCTGATCTCTGATGGGGGCTCCTAGTTACTACAGGATCAGCACCTTTTGGGGGGGGGGTGCTGGGGTGGAACCTAGGGCCTCAGGAATGCTAAGCAAGTATTCTACCACTGAGCTGCTTCCCCAGGCCAGATCAGTACTTTTCATTCAGGTGGCAGATAAGTCCGGAGCCTTGGCTTTCCTTCTCTTCTCCCTACCCAGTTCCTCCTCTCTCCTAGAACACTCAGAATGACTTGTAGGTTTGTTTCTTCTTTTTTGGTACTAGAGATCAAATCCATGGCTTCATGCATGCTAGGTACATGATCCACCCCTGAGCTGCATCTGTAGCCCTAGATCTGCATATCTAATGGCACTTGTGCAATAAATAAAACACAGCACAGTGCTGACTGCTTTCTGAAGTGTGTCCGACCTCTGGGAGCGAGAACAGTGGTAGTGTATGTGAAGAATTCAATACCTGTTGCTTTCTTCTGATGCCTATTTCAGGGCTTCTCCAGACAACTGGGAAGAGCATCCATGCTGAGGTCTGCAGACTACTTTCCAGTTCATTGATAGTCGCATCCTTCTTTAGAAGGGTTGCCTATCTGTATCAGTGCCTGGTTCCAGGGAAAGAAGCCAAGTGTGTGCCTGGTTTCCTGTCCAGTTAAGCAGGAAGAAAACCACTGCTGACACTGCTGGTATCAGCATGTCTTACCAACTTCAATTTCTGGCTTCCTGGGGGACTCCCCTGCTTCCTCATGGTCTTCCTGGGGGAGTCCCCCAGTTTCCTTGTGGACTTTCTGGGGGAGTCCCTGACTTCCCCATGACCTTCCTGGGGAGCCCATAGTAATAGAAACCTGATGAGCAACCTGATGTCAAGGTCACTACAAAGTGCTGAAGGCGCTGGTTCCTGATGCCTCTTGTCACACCTGTTGGAATCTGAGACCTTATATGGGCCATTTCCAGCTTGATTCCAATTTTTTGGGTCCCATGATAACATAAGAAGTATCAACTGAGTGTCTGCAGATCTGAAAGAGATCAAACAGAATCAAAGACTTGTCAATCTCCTCTGTTTCTCCCCAACAGAGTATCTTCATCTTTTTATTGTTTCCTCCCTACCCACTGTAATATAATTGCCCCTCCCCTGAGTATGCAATTCTTTCCTATTATTTTTTGCCTTACTAAACTGCTATCCCTCCTGGCATCTACCCAGTTCTTAGCAGATGTCTCCAACCCAATCTCAGTGAGAATCTTCCTTCTGTTACTATACCAACAACTAATAAACATTAAGAATTTGATATGTGCCAAGCCCATCCTGTTACAAATACGTAACATGTCGGGTCATGTTGTGAACACTTATTGTGTGTGTATATACATCTTTCTCTCTCTTCCTCTCTCTCCCTCCCCATCTTTCCCCCTCTCCCTCACTCTTCTCCCCTTCTCTCTCTCTCTTCAGTTATTGGGGATTAAACCCAACAGCACTTTACCCCTGAGATCTATCTCCAGCCCTTTTCATTTTTATTCTGAGACTGGGTCCCATTAAGTTGCTTAGGTCCTTGCTAAGTTGCTGAGGCTGGCTTCGAACTTGCGATCCTCTTGCTTCTGCCTCCCAACTCACTGAGATTACAGGAGTGGCCTGCGCCCAACTACACTGTTCTCATTTTACAGTAATAGAAGCCTGATGAGCAATAAGAAAATTGAGGCACACGGGGGTTAAGTAATTTGCTTGTGGGAGTAACTTCTCACATGGTAATAGGTTAAGGAGGATCCAAACCCATTCTTTCCCAGAGCCTGCACTTTTTCAACTACCAGGAGCTTCAGTGTTTGTCTCCTAAAGGCCAATGTAGATCAGATCCTGAGGTTGACTCCCCTCCCGTTCTTCCGCCCTTTCATAGCTTACAACGCATGACAGCATCCTTGACTTGGTGAAAGCCACGATCAGGACCTCTGCCATCCACATAGTACATGAATCGGAGCTCTGGGGGATAGGCGGCTCTGGTCAGGCCAGTCAGCAAGGGGATAGTGCGGCCCTCAGCCCCCGGGGCTTCCGTCAGGGCCTGCAGCATCTGGTACTTGCACCAAGGGTCATGAAGGAAGCCTGGCGTGATAAACAGTACTCGACAGTGACTACTGCTCAGTGCTTGGCACAGCTCAGACACAATGGCACCACCTGGGGTTGCATCTCGAAGCTGCAGGAAGCAGCGCAGGCTGGCAGTGCTGCCCTCCAAATAGGAGACCAGTTCCTGTGCAGCTACCAGGTCCTCCTCACTGTGGCACACACAGACGTCATAGTCTTTGCTCCAGCGGCCACTGCTGCTGCTGGTGTCCACTTCTGTTGGTGGTTGGTTGGGAGACATGACTGAATTTAGGTTTGGGGCTTGCTGGCTGTCCTGTGAGGCTGGCTGTGAATCATCACTGGAGTGGCTTTCTGGGGAGACAGGCATCTTCTTGGGCTTCTTCAATAGGACCTGCCTGAACCAGTCTGTGGAGAATGGGGAGAAACACACTGTGCTCAGGCCTACATCTTTCCAGGCTACCTCCTCACACAGGAAGGAGCTCTACCACCAAAGGAAGATGTGCAGGACTCCTGCCAGCTCCCTGCATTGAGAAGCACCTCACTCCCAGAGATTAAGCTCTGCTAATTTGATACATCCTTTAGGCCTTGCCTAAGAGTTCCCTTTATCTTTAAAGGATCCAACAATATATGAGAACTCTAGAATCCTTATGTAGGAGTGTTTTATCAGCCTGATTAAGAGGTAGTCTTGGGGGCTGGAGCAGTGGCTCAGAGGTTGGAGTGCTTGCCTGGTATGCACAAGGACCTGGGTTCAAACCTCAGCACCATATACATAACTAAGTGTTGGAGAAACAAAGGCCAGATGAAAAAATAAATAAAAATTGATTCTTTCGGGCTGAAGCAGGGGCTCAGCAGTTACAGCACTTGCCTGGCACATGTGAGGATGCTGGCTCCAGTGCCAGCACCATGTACGCAATAAAGTGTTGGAGCACAGAAAGCCGCAGGGAAAGGAAAAAGATAAAATTGATTCTTTCTCTTTCACACTATCTCTCTCTTTACAAAAAAAAAAAAATCTCCTTCTCACTCCCTGTCTCTTGCAAAAAAAAAAAAAAAAGGAAAAAGAGAGAGAGATAGCCTTGAGGCGGGGCAGTTGGAGCACTTGCCTGGCATCTGTGAGAGCCAAGGTTCAAACCCCAGCACCAAATACACAATTTCTGACTCACTCTCTTTTTCTCTCTCTCTCTCTCTCTCTCCCCCTCTCTTTAAAAAAAAAAAAAGGTGGGGGGGGAGAAAGAGAGAGCCTTAGCTAGGTGAAGAATGCACAACAGGGATCTTGTAGCTGCTGGGAGGAGTATGCAGGCTCAGTTAGGCCTGGGTGCCAGATGTGTGGTACTAGCTACAAAGGAGGCTGAGGTAGGAAATACTTGAACTCAAGAGTTTAAGGCCAGCCAGGACAACACAGTAAGACCCTATTTCAAAAACAAGAAAAAAATAAAGATGGCTGTGCCCTGCTCTGAGTCCTTTGATATCTGGTACCACCACACCTTAAGTAGAATGTTCCACTGGACCCAACCAATCAACCATCTGTATAGAGCTAGGTATGCAGGTAAGGATCACCCTTTCCCAAAGCCCACTTCCAGCACTGACAGGAAGTGGCTTTAGATTAAGGTGGGATATTTGTGGTAGAAAGGCAAGGGCAGGGGGACTGGCATCTGTTTGGCTCCAAGAAATCCCAGATTGTTGCTAAGTAGGAAACATGAACCTATGGAAGGGAGCAACTACTGAAGTACACAATTTGGAGCCAGGCACACAAATTTAACTGTGTACCTACTGCTTGCTTTTTCCATAACCTTAAGCAAGTTAGTCTAGATCTCCATTTTCTTATCTGTAAAATGGGTTCATTTTAGTTGTTGTTGAAGGTAAACTGAGATAATGCAATATCTGGTGTATTGTAAGTATTCCATAATGATATTAAAACTCAGCTGTTAATGAGGATTGATAGTTTGGTGTTCTGGAGATGATCATTTTTTTCTCTCTGGCCCCTTCAAAAGTTCTGAAACAGATTTGCATGACAAAAGACACAGTGTTAATAAGCATTTAACCTAATGGTTTGTAGGCTAGGAAATTTGGTTGAGCAGACTGGAAAACCTTTGAGCCAAAAAGATTGAATAATCCACCAAAGAATCCATTGATGCATGCCTCCCTCCTCACTCTCCACAAAACATGGGCACTGAGGTCTCACCCCCTACCATCAGCCTTCCTGTGCCGCTTCCTGTATTTGGACCAGGCAGGCCTCCCACCTCACCAACATGGGACTAAGGACTATGCACTTAGGAACAAGAACAGAAGAAGGAAAGTGGGTCCACTCACCAGCCATCTTTTTTTTTCCTTTTATCACACAAATTAACATTTTCCTAACAGTTAATTCTTTTCACCATTATGACAATATCTGAACAAGAATTAAACTCTTTAAAGACTGACCTTACTACAACAACATTACAGATAAATATTGTAAAGGAAAATCTTCTGCTACATCCTTAATAAATATCCATGAAAAAAATTTCAACTCAAGTTTAAATACCTTTGATTTTATTAAAGAAAGTATAAAATATTGAATTCTACGTTTTTTGCAGTACTGGGGATTTGAATTCTACATTTTTAAACACTATTATGTTAAGAATCAGCCATCTCTTCATACAATTGGTATATTAATACTTCTTTCCATCTTGAATAGCATACATTTCTAAAATATCGTGAATTCTCTGGTAGGCAAGTATCACATTTCAACATTCAATCATTAATAAAACTTCTGGGGCTTTCCTTGAGGTCTTCCCATTTTTTTTTCCATTTCTCTTTTTAGTTTATTTGCCTTATATCTCTCAGCCATTAAGATAAGCTCCTCTGGAATACTCTGGTTTGCTCTTTCCAGAATATTAATCAATTAGTGACAACCCTCCAATCATTTCTAGTGAAAAGCATAATTGACATGCCAGTCCTCCCTGCTCTTCCAGTTCTCCCTACTCTGTGTACATATTCTTCAATATTCTGTGGAAAATCATAATTATATACATGAGTTATATCATGGACATCAAGACCTCGAGATGCCAAATCAGTAGCAATCAGTATTCTCACTTTACCTGTTTTAAAGTTCTCTAATGCTTTTTCCTGATCACTCTGTTCTCTGTTGCCATGCAGAGACTCTACTGATATGTGTCTGAGAATTAGGTTACTTGATAAGTGATCCGCAGCCACTTTCCTGCTGACAAAGACAATGACTTTATCTTTAGGTGACATACTCTCTAGAAAAGTTTGAATATGAGTTGTTTCTCTTCCTCTGTTGTGATGATTATATTTTGCTTCACTGTGTTTACAGCAACTAGATCCAAAGTACCAACATAAAGAATCATGGGCTCTTTCAAATAAGACTGTGCAAGTCGACACTCACCAGCCATCTTGCCCAGAGGCTTCTTAGACTGGGAGTGAGGAGCTGGGAGGGAGGTCGATGATGCCATAGTTTTGGGCTCAACACTAACCCCATGAGACTGGGCATCAGTAAAGCAGCAGAAGGGAGGAAACCCAGTCTTGACTTCATGGAACAGCCATCCTACAAGGGAGAGAGGAAGAGAATCACAAAAGCTCCCAGTCCCAGTGTGCGGACTCCCGGAAGTTCTGCCACACTCCTGATGCCTAAACAGGTACACTGTGATCAGAGCTGATTTCTGGATAAACCAGGATCTGTGTAGTATACTCAGACTCACAGGGTATAAGCTCAGCACGACTGGCAGAGTGACTGTTCTCTGCTCCACCTGGCCAGGAGTGCATTTGGAATCTGGGGTAGTGTGGCTAGCAGGCAGCTCTTTAGAGACACTTCCTGTGTAAATGCTGAACTGGGAGGAGAGCTGGTATTTGGACAAATAATTATATGTCCAGGTAGATAGATGCTGAGCAGTAGAAAGCAAGAACATGCAGGTTCCTTGGGAGATTGTTCCTCCAGGTCTGCTTTATCCCAATGCTCCCATTCTTCCACCCATCCAGTCCTCAGCTCAGGGAGAAAGTGTCATGAAGCATGAAGGCTGCAGACGCTGCAGCACAAAGCCTGGATTCTTACCTTTTGTTAACTGTGGCCTTCAACAATCTTGGTAAGCTTCAGCATCTCCATCTGTGAAATGGAAATACTGTAAAGCTAGAAATTATTTCTCAGCATTATTGTGAAAATTACATGAGAGAATTTAAGTAAATGTCAATGGTGTCTGCCATAAAATAAATGCTCAGAAGATGTTGCTTTAAAGGTCTTTAAAATTATCTAAGCTGGGCACAGTGGTACAACACCTATAATCTCAGTGGGTTGGGAGGGTGAGGAAGGAGGGTTGTAAGTTCAAGGCCAGAATCAGCAATTTAGCAAAACACTGTCTTAAAATTAAAAATAAGAACTGGGAATGTAGATTAGTGGTAAAGTGCCCTTGGATGTTCAATCTTCAGCACCCGCCCCACCCAAAAAAAAATAGGTATGGGGACAGGCAGTGTATCTCAATGGTAGAACACTTGCCTACCATGTGCAAGGACTGTCTTTGATCCCCAGCACTGCAAAAAATAATAAAATAATAATCTAGTTATGGGAGTGTTTTATTCATTCATGGTTTTTGGTGGTTTTATTGAGAGTTAATTTTCTTTATTCTTTCATCTGTTTTTTGTTTTTCCTACACTTAGTTGTATATGTTATGTGGTGCTGGTGTTTAAATCTGGGTCCTGGCACATACCAGGCGAGTGCTCTACTGCTGTGCTACCACTCCAGCCCGTTATGGTTTTTAAGACTCAGTATTGTGATATTTTCCCCAAACTGATTTTTCAGTTCAAAACTCTAATTCCAGAAGGGTTTTTTGTTTTGTTTTGTTTTGTTTTTAGGTGAGAACGTTATCAAATTGCTTCTAAATTTATGTTAAAACACAAGGGGCCAAGAATACTTTACATGGACAGCTTGCTGCATTCCCTTCTCTCTGTGGGGATGGTGCTAGAGGCTCTTTCAGTGTAGGTTTCTGGGAGAAAACTGTGTATCTCAGAGCCCACCCTGGTGCAGAGGGAACCACAGAATTCTGGAGACACTTCTCCAGATGAAGGGGTAAGGACAGTTAGGCTCTGGACCTGAGGAGTAACAGGCAGAGGGATGCTTTCTGAATTTTTGCCCGATCTTCAGAGGTCAAAAGAAAAATTCTGTCTAGGAACTCCCACAGAAACAACCTAGATTTTTAGACACATTGCAATAAGGGGTTTTCAAATTTAATGAATATCACTGTTAGACGTTAATGCTTTGTTCACTGATGCTAAACACCATCATACCAAACTTATGACTGAAGACCAGAGATGCTGATAATTGATAAACATATATCACAGTTTAAAAAATAATTACACTGCTCCAACAAAAGGGGCACAAAAAGAACTGGAATGAGCGCAGGAACCAAAAAAGACATTGAAAGAGAAAAGCAGACAACTGTTGAAATGCAAAGGACACCAAGTGGAAGCTATCTGTGTGCATATGATTTTTTTTCCTTCCTGATATCCTTGGAATTTTGGACAACCTAGGTCATAGGCAGCAGCTATGGCAGGGCCTGATAGCATTGTTAGGTTCTGAAATCCTCTTCCTGCTCAAGGGTTGCCTTCTCTATACATCTTTATGTAACCATACAAAATTTCTTTATTTCCCCACACGGTAGACATAAAGTCACATATTATCTAAATATTTTGTTTTAATTTTAAAATTTATTAGTTGGCCTTAATACACTTAAAAACTCGTACTGGAGCAGTGGCTTGGCAGTTATGGAACTTGCCGGGCAAGCGCGAGTACATGGGTTCAAACCCCAGCACCCACATACACAACTGAGTATCAGAGCAACAAAAGCCATGTGAAAAACTCAATAAAAGTTTATTCATTCTCTCTCTCTCTCTCTCTCTCGCACTGTCCTTCTCTTTTAAAAAATTTTAAAAATACACTTAAAAACTGGGAAATTATTTAATTTTTAAATGACATTCTAAAAGTTAAAAATAAACATAACATGTTAATCTAATTAACATATTGATTCATGTTCTAATTTTATGAAATGACTTGCACTTTTAGCAACACATCCTGATTTGGGGTAATTGCCTTTTTTATTGCTTAATAAGAAATGCAGGGCTGGGGTGTGTCTGAGTGGTAGTGCTTGCTTAGCAGGCATGAAGGCCCAAATTTAATTCCCAGCACCACAAAAAATAAGCAGCAACAACAACAAAAGAAGAAATTCAGTTGTTAAATGGCATATGCCATTGGAAGTAGGATGGTATAATCCCTCGTGAATATCATTATGCAAAAGTTGAAGCACAGGTTATAACAGATTCTTTGACAGGATAATTGAGCAAGATGGCAGGTAACTTACAGCAACCACATATACTGTCTTCTTCCTGGAGTCTAAAACCCCATGAACCTTCCTTGTTTCTTGTCAGTTGCTGTACAGCCAGGGCTGTGCACCAATCATACTCAAACCTGCTTTAACCTTTCTGAGACTTGGTAAGAATCATCACATAACTAGATATAGTTGTCAAATAGATAAGAGATAACTTAACACAAATCGCCAACTGGAAGGTCTAATCACTAGCTGTCTATTCTGATTTGCTGTGTAGCCTCAGATGTAGTTACTCTTTCTCATGCTTCTAAAATTTCATAAAACAGAACAATATGCCAGTTTCACACACCTAATAATCCCAGCGACTTGGAAGGCTAAGGCAGAAGGATGGCAATGTCAAGGCCAGCCTGGGAAATGTAGGAGACCCTTAGCAATTTAGTGATACCCTAAAAATATAAATATCTCAAAAAATAAAAAGGACTGGAGATGTAGCTCAGTGGTAAAACACCCTTGGGTTCAATCCCCAGTATCAAAAACCAAAATGATGGGCTGGAGCGGTGGCTCAGCGGTTTCGGCGCTTGCCTAGCAAGCACGATGGACCCGGGTTCAAACCCCAGCACCACGTACACAACTGAGTGTTGGAGCAACTAAGGCCATGAGAAAAACTCAATAAAGTTGTTTCTCTCTTTCTCTCTCACTGTCCCTCTCTCTTTTTAAAAAAAAAAAAAACCAAAATGATGTATACCTCAAATACCCATTTTGTACAGAATAATGAAGACTTGATAGAAGATGAATAAAGAGCTTCTTCAAAAAAGGTATCACTAAATGATACCTTTAGTGCCTTCCAGAATGGTCATTCCAATATTATATGTAGCAACATGAGAGGGAAGTGTTATGAAGTTTCACTGTATAAAATACTTAGTGAATTAAGTATTTTCCAGTATTTAAAACTGGTCCCCAATTTCTGTTATAAAGGCAATGTACTGAAACTTATGAAGGAATAGTATCTTTTATAATTCATACTAGATATCCATTAAGCTGGAATCACAATCTGTAGTACGCGAATAATGGTCCCTCGAAGATGTCTACATCCAAATCCCTGGAACTGTGAAAATGTTATATTACATGGCGGAAGGGAACTTTGTAGACATGAACAAGGATCTTGAGTGTCCTTGATTACTCAAAGGGGCCCAGTGTAATCAGCAGGACCCTTATAAGAGGAGCAGGAGTATCAATCAGGTGAAGAAACTACAACCGAAGAAGCAGAGGTGGTGTAATGTGGAGTCATGAGCAGGAGGATGTGGGAACCTCTAGAAGTTGGAAAAGGCGAATATGGATTCTCCTCTGAAGCCTCCAGAGGGAATATAGCCCTGCTGATCCATTTTAGACTTCCAGCTTCTAGAACTGTACGATAATAAATGGGTGTTGTATGAAGCCACTATGTTTTTGGTAACTGGTTACAGCAGTAATAGGAAACTAATAAACTATTTCTAATCAAACATCAGACTAGTGAATGAAGAAAGCACTGAATTTAAGTTGATGTCAAAAATTGATATGTTTAAGGGTTTAAATTGTTTGAAAGAGCTTTGCATCTTTTAATGGATAAACTATCATTTAACTTCACTTTGATTTTAAGAATTTTGGCTTCAAGCCCAGCACAGTGGTGCATGCTTATAATCCCAGCTACTCGGAAAGCTGAGACAGGAGGCTCACAACTTCAACACCAGCTGGGGCAATTTAGAAAGACCCTGTCTCTGTCTCTATCTCAATTCTTTCTTTTGGCAGTTCTGGGGATTGAACCCAGGACTTTGTGCATGTTAGGCAAGCAACCAGCCCCTGTCTCAAAATAAAAAAAGAGTTAAGTGTGGTGGCACACACCTGTAATCCCAGCAACTTGGAAGGCCAACACCAGTTTTGGTAATTTAGCAAGACACTTTCTCAAAATAAAAAAATAACCTGTAATCCCAGCTGCTTGGGAGGCTGAGGCAGGAGGCTCTCAAGTTCAAAGTTACCTTTAGCATATTAGCAAGGCCCTAAGCAACCTAGTGAGACCCTTCTTCAAAAAATAAAAAGGTAGGGGGGATGTAGCTCAGAGGCAAATGGCCCCAGTAACCGAAAAACAAAACACACACACAGATTTCCCTGGAGGTTCATATTCAGTGCTTCAGAAGTAAAGCCTAGGGGCTGGAGTGGTGGCTCTGCAGTTTTGGCACTTGCCTGGCATGCACAAGGACCTGGTTTCAAACTCCAGCACCATGTACACAACAAAGTGTTTGAGCAACAAAAGTCACATGAAAAATTAATAACATTGATCCTCTCTCTCTGTCCCTCTCTCTTAAAAAAAAAAAAGAAATAAAGCCTAAAAATCAAATTTTGTAAAGATCCCCAGGAAATTTTGGTGTAAGGAACTACTAGTCTAGATTGTTAACTATATTTATAAATAGTATTACCTAAATTTATAAGTGGTGAAATAATTTTAAATGCCTCGTAAATCTTGGGATTGATTCTGTGAAATAAATTCCAAACTACTGATTTTGCTATAAAGTCAAATTTAATATTGAATTCTGACAAGAAACAATTCTGGTTAACTGAAGTCTTATGTATTAAAATAAATCATATTTGATGAATACATGTCAAGACACATATACTTCACCAATGTATTTTGTAAATTTTGAAGAATTAATATCAAAAAGTACATATGTGTGAAAAATGCAACCACTGTTTTAAATTTAATTATAAAAGTGTCATTACTTTGAGCATTGAAATCTAAAACCTTACTTGTATTTTAGTCACGTAAGAACATATCTTACTTGGTAGGGCCTGGTGGCACATGCTTATAATCCCAGTGGCTCAGAAGGCCAAAATAGGAGCATCACAAGTTCAAAACCAGCCTCAGCAATTTATCGAGGACCTAAGCAACTCAGAGTGATCCTACCTTAAAATAAAAAATAAAAAGGGCTGGGGATGTGGCTCAGTGGTTAAGCACCCCTTGGTTCATTCCCTGGTAACAAAACAAATAAACCAAACAGAAAACCCAAACGTATCTTACCAACCAAACACAAATAGAAAACATAATTAATGTTTCTGTATTATTTGTGATATTGGGGATTGAACCCGGGGGCACTTTACCATCAAGCTACATCCCCAGCCCTTTTTATTTTATTTTAAGGCAGGGTATCACTAATTTACTGAGTGAGGCTGGCTTCAGACTTATGCCTCCCACAGGCCACCTCTAAAATGACTACTCTCAATATACTTTTTAAAAAGGCTTTGTGGTGATGTTTGGAGAACAGTTTCTAGGATCTTGAGAAACAATGCTGAAATGTGTGATGCCAGAATGATAAGGATTTATTATAAAGTAACACACTGGGGCAAGGACAGGCAGACAGACCAATGGTGTTAGGTGAATTTAGTCAATTGTGGGAAGAAATGAATCTCATATGTCTCATACCTACAATAAAATAACTTCAAATGGATAGTAGATAGTAGATAGAACTGTAAATGATTAACCAATAAAGTTTTAGAGGAAATTACTGTTTGGTTTTGGAGTAGACAAAGATTCATTTCAAACCTGAAACAAATAATACACCCTTTGGGGGAAGGATAAATTGGAAAACATTAAAATAAAGACTTCTGTTCATCAAAATGCCTCATTAGGAATGAAAAGGCAATCTACTAAGAAAGAAAATGCTTAAAAGTACAGATTCAATAAATGTCTTGCATCCCAAATATTTCAAGAACTCCTACAAACTACTAAGAAAAAGACAGACAACCTATAAGAAAAATGGGCTAGGGTTGGGGATGCACTCATCCTGGGTGCAAGACCCAGTGCCATCCCCACCCCAACCCTCTAAAAAAGAAAAATGGGCAGAAGAATTTAACAGGATCTTTACAAAATGTGATATTCAAATGGACTACAGACATGTAAAAAGGTGTACAGTTCACTAGCCAGAAAAGAAATGCAAATTGAAATCTCAATCCATCACTGCTATGCCGAATGGTGACAGTGAAAAAAATAGTATGGAGAATTGATAAGGATGTGGAGTAATAGGAATTCACACACTCCTGGTGGGAGTGTAAACTAGGCACTATAAACTACAGCTGACCGCACACACAGCCAGCAATTCCACAAAAAGACATGCTCAAGAATATCTGCAGCTCTATTCAAAATAACCCCAAACTGGGAAACAACAATGTCCATCCACTCAAGTGTCCTGAAGGTTGGGTGAACAGCACACAATTTAGCCATACAGCAGAACATCACACATCAACGAAGTGGAATAAATTATTGCTAAACACAACCCTGATGAATCTCACAAACTATACTGAGTTGAAGTTCAATGCAATATACATGAAAGTCACATCATTTCATGGATTGAAAGCCAAACACCAAGCAAAGCTGTTTTATGGTGTCAAAAGTCAGGTTAGTAATCACTCTTAAGGGGAGGCAGCGACTGTAAGTGGGCTTAAGAGGACTGGGCGAAAGGGGGTTAGTAATGGTTTATTGTTCTAGATGATGGTAGCATAGGAAATACTCACTTTTTGTAAAATGGTTAATCATGCACTTAGGATCTGTGCAGTTTTTCCCTATGTATGTTATGTATCTTTTGTTAAGTAGAAGAAGCACACAAAAAACTGGATATGGTTTCCTGAGTCACTCTTTTTTTTTTTTGGTCAGGGCTGAGGACCGAACTCGGGGCCTTGAGCGTCCTAGGCAAGCGCTCTGCCACTGAGCTCAATCCCCAACCCCCCTGAGTCACTCCTGACCCTCATATTTCCCGGGTTGTCTCAGCCAGAACTTCCATACTTACCTCCTCAGCACTTGTCCAGTGGGTCCACTGATTTCTAATTTACCTGTCTCCAGGAGGCACAAGAGGACTGAATCTGTTCTGTTCAATGCGTCCCCTCTAGTACTTGGCACAGTGCCATGGTGGGTGTCGTTAAATGACTGAGGTGGTGACGCCTCAGAGGTCCTTAACCCTAAGTAAAACTTGCCACAAAGTCAACTTTACGAGGAGAGAGAGGATGTGACCGGAGCAGAGAAAGATGCAGGCAGACGAGGAGAAACATTACAGCTTGACTGAAAAACCCAGAGCAGGCTCCTTAAGCCCTGCTAGAAAGGAGCCCAGCACCGGCTTCTTTTGAGACAGAAAAGGTGACACTTTCCGGGAGCAACTTTTCATGCTGCTTACGCGCTCTGGGTGCCGGAGGCGGTCAGCTGAAAGGACCAGGAGAAGAGAAGGCGGTCACGCCGGGGCAGAGGTGCGGCAGGGCAGCAGCAAGGCCCGGAAAGAAGCGGGATGGATCACTGCGGCTCGAAGTCGGACCGAGACCCGAGGGCCGAGGGCTGCCCTAGGTCCCAGCAGTCGCAGCGCCGCCCCCCGCCGTTCACCTGCGCTCCTGCCAGAGGCTCGCAAGTCGGCGGCGCGGGCTCCGCCCAGGGAAGTGCGGCGCGGGCCCGACTCCCGGAAACCGGAGCGCACCGCCCCTCCGGTCGTGACTCTAGAAGGCGCTCGCCACCGTGGGCGCCGCGGAGGGGCGCCGGGCGGCTCTCCTTGAGCCCGGCCGCCTGCGGGTGGGAAGGCAGACCTCAAACTGGTCACTAACCTCTGGGGCTTGGACGTGAGCCTTTAAGCTCGGTTCCCAGAAAGTCTCCAGAAAACCCGAGCCTCGGTTTCGTTCTGCGTGGTGGAGAAGGAAAGAAACTATTTCACTCATTTGGCCCTCAACACCATGCTTTCTTTTAACCATGGAGAAAAATGAGGCTTAGAGATTAAAGGACTTTCCCAGAGGTCTCACACTTGTTACCTAAGCGGTGGAATAGGGCTGGAATGCAAGAGGAAGGCCCCGAGTGGCAGCTGTGAAATCATACTTCCGGGGAACACGACCCCCAAGAACGCTGATGCCAAAATGCTTTGCCGTTTTAGGCAGTGATTCTCAGATGGTTGTTACCAACACTTCTGCCCGATGCTGTCCAAGCTGCTGCAAAACATGTGAAGTTGGCAAGCCCTGGGCTTGAGTTCAATGATTTCTTTGCCTCCCTCTTGGAGTCCTTGAGATATTCAAGAGCATTTTGAAGTCTTAAGGGGATGTTGTAATATGTAACATTTACTACGCTTGTTTCAACATAGAAGAAATATAAATATCTTCTTGAGGGAAACTGTCTATATGTTTTAAATGCTGGAGGATGGAGGTTGTTCACCAGCCAGGTAAAATGGATGTGCAGCCCATCCTGGGAGGGTTTGTGCTATAGGATGGTTCATACCTGACTTCATCAAAATTATGGTTTCTGGTTGCTAGTGCTGTGAGGATTAAATGAGTACTGATAAAGAAAAATTCAGGGCACCTGGAGTGTGCCCCCACGCTCAAAGTTTGCTTTTGCTCTTTAGCAGGTGCCCCTCTTTTCTTCTCTCTACCTAGCGTGCCCTGCCTCTGCCCAACTCTGCTCTGCAAAATGCCCTTCTTCAGGTCAGGCTCATTTTTGCAGCCTATTCAGGGAAGCCTTTCTTAACCCTGCCTTTCCCACCTCATCCAAGTCCCTATGGTACGTTCCTTAGCTTTTTCATTAAACTGAGGGCACCCTGAGCCAGGGATAAATCTTCAAGGTCCAGCAGGGAGAGCTCAGTGATGAACAAGTGCTGAGAAACAGAGGACAAGCTCTGGGATGGCTGGGTGTTGGGGCAAAGATGAAGGTTTGGTCCAGGCCCTTACACAGTCTATAATCTATAGTCCATAATCTATCTATAGACCAGATTGTCCCCTGAGGTCACACCAATTAATATATCTCCTATTAGATGACTCCACTTGGATGTCCTACAGGCACTCTTCATTCAACATGTCCCATGTTAGCATGACTCTTCAGCTCCTGGTCCCTCATTTTACCCCAAGTGGCTCATTGCTCTCCCAGTTTGGAGTGGGGGATCCCTTAATGCAATTTATTACTATTATTATTATTTTTTTGGTACTGGTGATTGAACCCAGGGGCACTTTACCAGTTAGCTACATCCCCAGCCCTTTTAATTTTTTGAGATAGGGTCTTGCTAAATTGCTCAGGGCTGCAGCCTCCTGAGCCTCTGGGATTACAGGCAAGCATCACAACGCCCAGTTAGTTTTTATTTTCTTCATCTGGTTTTGTTTTTCCTCCACTTAGTTGTGTGGTGCCAGGGATTGAACCCGGGTCCTTGTGCATGCCAGGCAGGCACTCTTCAGCCCCCTAATGCACTCTTAATACAAAACTTGTGTTGAAGGGTGAGGAACTAGGTGAAGTCCCTATCCTTCCAACACTTAGACTGAAATATCTGTGAAGGGACAGTGCCCACAGGGCACTGGGCACCTGAGGAGCCACCTTACAGGGCAAACATGATGTTGTTTGCCCTGACCTGTCCCTGTGCCCTTGCCCCTGTCAAGTTCTTTCCTGTCTTTCAGCACTGTTATGGTGGCTCTTCCTCTTCTCCTTGCTTCATTAGTCCTGGCTTCCCTAGTCCTCCAAGAGGCTTCTACTATCTTGGCCTGCAACCCATTTCCTTCTTTCTTTCCTTCCACCCATCTGAAGCCTGCCTCATCTTTTACATTTCATTGTTCCCAAGGTCCCTTTTGAGGCAGGGGAGTGCCTTCACTTCTTCTTCTCTGTCCACTCCTCAAACTCCACTGACATTGCTCTCCCCAAGATCTCCATTGAACCACTGGGTACCGAGTCCAGTTGATGTGTCATTTTATACCATTGGCCACTTCCTCCTTAACTTTCACAACACACTCTACTGAGCACCTTCTTTCTTTCCTTTAGTTGCAGATAGAATACCTTTGTTTTATTATTTAGTGCAACCACTCTGGAAAGCAGTATGGAGATTCCTCAAAAAACTAGGAATGGAACCACCATGTGACTCAGCTATCCCACTCCTTGGGGTATGTCCAAAGGATTTAAAATCAGCATACTATAATGATGCAGCCACATCAATGTTTATAGCACCACAATTCACAATAGCCACGCTATGAGGCCAACCTAGGTGCCCTTCAACAGATGAAGGGATAAAGAAAATGTGGTATATATATACACAAGGAGTATTA
The DNA here is from genome assembly GCA_004027875.1 of Aplodontia rufa. Classification (NCBI taxonomy): domain Eukaryota; kingdom Metazoa; phylum Chordata; class Mammalia; order Rodentia; family Aplodontiidae; genus Aplodontia; species Aplodontia rufa. The sequence goes on along the minus strand of PVKS010011937.1, from coordinate 35,329 downwards.
CTCAGCCACAAAGAATGACTTTATGGCATTTGCTGATAAATGGATGGAACTGGAGACTATCATGCTAAGTAAAATAAATCAGTACCAAAAAGTCAAAGGTCAAATGTTTTCTCAGATATGTGGAAGCTAATTTAAAAAAAAAGTAGATCAGCGAAGTAGACAGCCAATAAAGGGTAATGAATGGAAGGGAGAAAGGATGGGACAGAGAAACACAGCAGAATGAATCTAACCTAACTTTCCTAGGTACATATATGAATAATACCATGGTGAACCTATCATGTACATCTGCATGACACTACTTAAGGAAAAAACTGTAATAGCAGAAAGATCAGTAGTGTAGAGGGCAGGGAATGGGGAAAGGGAGGGGAAATACTGGGTTCTGAATTAGAATAAATTATTTTCCATGCTTTTATGTCAAAATGAATCCTATTGTTTTGTATAACTAACTAAAAAGAACCAATTTAAAAAAAGACATAAAAATTACCCAGTCTACAATATTTCATTATAGCAGCCCAAATAGAATAAGACATTACCTCTTGAATCTTAATTCTTATCTCTGGGCCTTTGTATGTGGTTTTCCCTCTGCCCAGATTCCCTTAAATTGCTTATCATTTAGGTTCTTCCTAGAGACAAACTTACCTAGGAAGCTTCTTGGAAAAATCCTTTCCTGTACTTCCCATACCCCCAGCCTAGGTGAGGTATACCCATGACTTGTGCTTACACCAGCTCTGCAGAGGTCACATTGTTATCTGATCTAGTGGTAGTGGGTGTTGAGGGGCATAGATACAAGAGCTCTAGTGAAGACACATACTGTGCTTTGCTTTGCCTTGTTATGGATCTCTAATATGTAGCCCTAAGTCTGGACAGGAGTTGGGTTGAACCGACAAACAAAGCCGTCCCTCTACAACCAATGTTCCTACAAGAACTTGGGAACAGAGGGCGCTAGCTTGAAATAAGATGCCTGCCACTGGGATCTAAGAAAGCTCCTGGGAAGAGGATGGGGCTGTAATTCCCCACTCCTGGTATCAAACGCTAGTAAGAATGCTTCAAAAGCTTCTACCTTGAGCAGAAAAGTAGAAGGAACAGAAGATAGAAGGGATGGAGTTAATCATGTTTATTGATTGATTAGGTTTAAACAGACAAGTAAAGAAATCTGAGCCAGCCTTTCCCAGAATGCTCCTGTGCTTAGTCTCTGCCCTGGTTCACCCACAGGGTCAGAGGCCATCTTTCTGGGTCAGTACCAGCAAGGAACCAGTCCTGGGCCACAGTTCTCAGAACTCCAATTGGACTGCCTTGGTGGGCAGCCATCAGCCTGTGCTACCCATTAGTTCTGGGGACCTCTGCTCCATCACTTTCTATTGGCCTGGGACTCAGTGTCTGTGCTCACTGGCCCATAGCCATAAGGAAGCAGAATCATGTAGATGAGAGGATGGTGGGAAAGGAGATGAGGCCTGGGCATGGCTGCAGGAGACCTTGGCACAGTGCTGGGAGGACTTAGGAAGTGAACATGGGCTAGAATGAGGAAAAGGTCACAGCTGGCCCAGGAAAGCCCAATGAAGGGCTTCCTAGCTTAGAAGACATTGTACTCCTGGAACTTCTCTTCCAAGTGAAAACGGCTGAAGAGGAAGGGGCTCAAGTCAATGGTCTGGAAGTGGCCCTCCAGCACCATCTCTGCCACAGCTAGCCCCACGGCTGGGGCATGCTGGAGCCCATGACCACTGAAGCCTGTAGCAAAGTACATGTTGACAACTAGTGGGTGAGGGCCCACCACACCATTCTGGTCAAAAGTGTTGTAGTCGTAATAGCCAGCCCAGGCGTTCCGAACCTGTGGATATACAAGATGCTAGGGTTCTTGGTAAGGCTGCAGACATGTTCAACCCTCTTTACTTTTGTTCCAGTACTGGGCAATTGAACCCAGGGCCTCATGTGTGCCAGGTAAATGCACTGAGCTACATCCCCAGCTGAGGATCTAAGTTGCTGATGCTGGCCTTGAAATTGCAATCTTTTTGCTTGAGCTTTCTGAGTAGTTAGAATTACAGGCATGTGCCGCTGCACCTGGCTTCAACCCTCGCTGTTGGTCAGGAGTCAGCTGCTGAGGGTTGATTCCTTAGCATTTGTGAGGTGGCAGGAACATGGCAGTGGACAGGTTCAACTGGACTACGATACTGTCCTGTCCAATGTCTAAAAGCAAACGGGAGGGCTGGAGCGGTGGCTCAGCGGTTTCAGCGCTTGCCTGGCAAGCACGAGGACCCGGGTTCAAACCCCACCATCACGTACACAACTAAGTGTTGGAACAACTAGGGCCATGTGAACAACTAAATAAAGTTGTTTCTCTTTCTCTGTCTCTCTCACTGTCCTTCTCTTTAAAAAAAAAAAAAAAAAGCAACCGGGAAAAACCACACCCTGCTAGTTACCTGCAAACACTCAAAAGCTGGTACCCTCTGGGCCAAACTGGGCCACACCCTGTCCTGGAAGAAATCATGGTCTACTTCCAGGTTTGCTGTGTCTGGCTCCTCTTCCTGGGAGAGAGTAGGAGACAAGTTTTGTATTGCTTGAGACAGAAGGGCAGACTCAGCTCATTGATTCTTTCAATCAGCCCCCTTAGTAGGTGGGGATGGGGAGAAAAGATCCTAGTTCTAACTGGGTAGGGGGAAGAGGCTGCATCATCAATAGCACAGCATGCCCACCGCCCTGCCCCCCCATGCCCCACCCGACCCAAAAGCCTGGCTCCTTTATGGCAACTAGTATATGCCACCTTCCCAGCACTGCCCCCCACCTCCTCTTAGCTTACCTCAGTGGGACTACAGCCACCTAGGTAGTTGTTGCCTAATCCTTCCCGGCGGAAATAGACACCATTTGTGTCTGCAACAAGTGGTGTCTCCAGGCCTGGTCCCTGAGGACAGTGCCATACATACACATACCTGCCATAATCAGGGGGTTAGCATATCACAGGAACAGCATGGCCAGCAACCCTCCCCACCCCATACATACACACGCGCGCGCGCGCATATATGACTTTTATATAATTTCTTTCTTTTCTTTCGTCAACCTCCTCAGCTGCCCTGAGGGAAGCTACCTTTTCCTTGGCTCCACAGGTAGCTTGGTACCCTGCAGGGTGCCAGGTGGCCCCTTCCCAATACCAGCCAGCTCTGCTATTTGTCCAGACCAGGCTCCTGCAGCATTGATCACAATGGCACATTCCACTGGCTGGTACTCTAGGCTGTTGTTCATTTTTACCTGCAAGCACCACAAGGTAAGAGGATTGTGGATCCTGAGCCTTAGTTTATCCATACTGGAAAACGGATAGAAGCCCAGGATAGTTATTACTTTTCTTGTCCCTCCACTGGGATAAGCACACAGAACTAGGGACTTACGTGGACTTTGTGGATCCTTTTCAATGCCACCTCTTCCCCACCTGAAGTCATCATGTAGTTAGATGAAGTGATGAAACCTGCAGAAAAGAAATCAACTACAAGCCCTTAGGGACTAGGGATGAAGCACCATAGGAGGGCACATGCTTCAATCCCTAGCACCTCCATCCCTGCCAGTGCTCCCAGTTAAAAAAAAAAAAAGAAAAGCCCTTGAGGAGCAGAGATGAGATTCCACTGGTTTCAGTTTTTCTTTTTTGGCAGAATGCAGAATTGAAACAGGGGTGCTCTACCACTGAGCTACACCCCCAACTCTTTTTATATTTTATTTTGAGACATGGTCTAACTATGTTGCCCAGGCTAACCTTGAACCCAAGATTCTCCTGCCTCAGCTTCCTGTGTTGATGGGATTACAGGTGTGCGCTACCACATCCAGCTTCACTGGTTTTCTAAGAAAAAAGATCTGGAATGATGGGCACTTTCCCAGATACTGAAGTGAACAGAAATCAGGTAGCCAGGACAACTTGGCCACAGACAGGACAGAATAGTGCTGGAACTGTGAAGCAGGTTACAAGTCACAAAGCAGCCTAGTGAGGGGGTGAAGTCAGGCTGCCTAGCACTAGCCCTCAGGGAGCAGGTCTCCCCCAACAATCCTTGCTTAACCTGTGAGTAATAACATGGGTCCCAGTCTAGGCCTTACTCTGGGTGCTAGATGATAAAAGCAGAGGCAATGGGGCCATCAACTCACGTGTCACCTCTCCATGGCAGAAAAGGACTCCCATGGACTGGACCTTTCGCCGAAGCCCCTGAAGCAAAGACCAGGGGTCAAACCAACCTTCACCCTCCAACCCTGAGATGAGAAAAAGAGAACCCACAAAGAGTGACTAGGACCCTCTTCTCTGAATGTATTTCCTTACCCACCCCTACCCCCAATATTTTTCTAGGGCTGAGAAGACAGGGAGGGTCATTTTGACCAATTGTACCAGAGTGCAGTCCTGCTGAAGAATACAGAAGTAGTATGGCTTGGGGCAGGCCCTGTTGCTCAGAAAGAAAGGAATCCTTCACTGTGGCCCTGGCACACTCAATCCTATCTTTAAGGAAAAAAACTGTCCCCTCTGCAGGCAAACCTCACCATAGGATGCCACAGCTACTCCCTTGGTGTTCATCCAGGGAAACTTGTTCCGAAGCTGCTCAGGAGACATCAGACAAACTTTGGCCCCTTCCTGCCTGAGAGAAATGGATAGGTCTTCACATGTGTATTACAGTGAGCGTGTAGAGAAGTATGAACCCCAATTCCACAAGGGAGTTCAACTCATTCATATCACTTCCCTGCCCTAAACTCCCTGATTTTTCCTCCTTGTTGAATGGGCAAAGACCAGGTTCCTAGTCAAGGACCTTCAGTATCTTGGCCCTCTTTCCTTCCCTATGCCTTAATCTCCCTTTGGCATACTACACTCCTTCTCATTCCCTAACCCATTCCATCTCCTTTTATGACACAATGGGAAAGTTTGTTCTCTCTACTCCTCCTCAAAATGGTCTTTCTCTCCACCACCTAGTATAATCCCATCAGCACAAATATCTCATCTGGGACCCTGTCCTCCAAAGGCAGGAGAATGCACATTCTAAAGGAAACTCTCACAAGCCAGAGTGTGTATTTGAATGACTCAAATCCCAGGGTCACCATTTACTAGGTCTCTGTGCCTCAGTTTCCCCACATGTGAAATGAGGATGTTCCAATGATTTTTTTTTTTAAAGAGGATAGTGGGAGAGGGAGGGAGAGAAAAAGAGAGAGAGAGAGAGAGAGACAGAGAAAATACATTTTTATTGAGTTTTTCACACGGCTTTCATTGCTCTGACACTTAGTTGCATACGTGGGTGCTGGGGTTTGAACCCGTGTACTTGCACATGCCAGGCAAGCGCCATAACCACTGAGCCACCACTCCAGCCCCTCCAATGATTAAATGAGTTAATGCCTGCAAAACATTCAGGACTTGACCCGATGTCATTAGTGAAACTTGTAGAGATTTTGTTAAAGAAAGCCTCCAGCCATTATGTGTTACAAATATTCCCACCTTTGACTGATTCTAAATCCAACGATTCACAAATATGACCTGTTGCCTTTTTTTCTAATGAGCCACACTGAATCACTTGTATTTTTTGTATATGGCAGCTTTTGTGCTTCAATGGCAGTGCTGAGTGGTTGCAACAGAGATCAGATGACTCGCAAAGTCTAAAATATTTATTATCTGGCCCTTTACAGAAAATGTTTGTTGGCCTGACTTAGGGTTCTTGTTTAAAACCCAGATTCCCAGGTCCCTCCTATGATCTGACAAATGTAGGAACCACTATAGTATTCTATCCATGATGTACATCTATCTATCTTTCCTGACACCCTGAGCTCCTAGAGAGCTGGCACCTGGGCCATCAGCTCCAGCTTCCCAGTTCTTAACTTGGTACTGGAGCTTGCCAAAAATGTGAGGCTGGGAGTAGCTTGGGCTGTGCTGGGTACCCACCTCTGCATTTTCACCCTATTTTCCAAGGTTGCAGCACCCTTTTCTGAAGCCAGCAAGAGATAGCCTGAGGGGTTGAACTGGAGGTCCAGGGGAGGGGAATCGACCACGGCCAGGTACTCCTGAGTGAAAGAAAAGATGATCAAAGAGATTGACTTAAAGAACAGAGCTTTCCTGGTCTCCTCACCCACAGATCCTAGAACTCAGTACCCAAACTAGAAAGAAGCCCTCCTCTAGGCACCCACACTGGGAAGAAAAGCAAGGGTCCCAATGCCTAGTTGCTTGAATCACTCCTGCTCCTTGGATCCCATTGCCAGATATGCTGTTCCACTCTCTGACGTAAAGAAGAGGTCACCACCCCAACCCCTCAATTCTCATTGCACACACATTGATGTTCCGTAGAAAGTTGAATGAAAAGAGGGAGAGCTGGACATTCTCAGGCAAGGAGAACTGCTGACGAATCCCACCTACAGAAAGCACTGTGGAGGCCTTTGAATACTGCAGAAAGACAAGAAAAGTTGAGGTAGATCAGTATGTGAATGGAATACTGCAATGGAAGCTGAGAATTATATACCTAAAGCTAAAGGGAGATCCTATTTACAAATATACAATCTAAGAGGCGTAGGGGTGATGAAGCTGTATGCAAGTCAACCAGCAACTGGAAGACAAATATAGTGCTTACTATCATTCTTGGTAAATGAGAAGAGCAAAGAGGGTCAATCATCTACAAAGGGATGGGCACAGTGGAACAAATGATAATGACCTGGAAATCCAAGGTTAGGAGATTAATATTTGACTACTAATTACAAAACACAAGGATGGGACCAAAGTACCATTAGTTAGCTGGCAATGGCAAATAGAAACAAAGTGCAAAAATTTCAAAAATAATGGAACCTAAAAGAACATTGAGACAGCTATTTGCATTAATTAATAGCTTGAATGCAGGCCTATTGTCAAATATATATATTTTTTCTTTTTGGTACTGGGAATTGAACCCGGGGCACTTAACCACTGAGCCATATCCCTGGTTCCATTTTATTTTTTGAGACAGGGTCTTGCTAAGTTGCCTAGGGCCTTACTAAGTTGCTGAAGCTGGCCTTGAACTTGCAATCCTCCTGCCTCAGCCTCCCGAGTGGCTGGGATAGCAGGAGTGCACCTTTGTGCCCAGCTGGAATGTTTTCAAATGCAAAAATGTATTGCAAGGCTCCAGGTTTGTGCAACAACCTGGGGCTATTTCTTATCAAGCTTCAAATGCCAAAGCACAGTCTGGAACCTCCAAATATCCTAGTTGTCCCTCAAATGCATCACCTTCCTTGCCCCACTCAAGACTCTGTCCCACTCCAGACCTCACCATGTGGTCTCGTTCCACCACCAGCACCCGCATGCCATCTTGTTTCTTTTCCAGCTTCTTCAGCCAAAAGGCTACAGACAGACCAAGCACCCCGCCACCCACGATCACCACATCTGAGCGTTCGGGGGGCAGGTGGCTAGTGTCATACAGTGGAGTACAGGCCTCTCCAGGCAGGATGGATCCGATCTTCTTCTTAATCTCGGACACCTTTCCATCCCAGTCTGTGGGACATAGTTGTGATCAGAGTGCCATCTGTCTCCTCACTTAATGGGGGTTTAGAGGATGGGCATAGGAAAAGGTGGCAGTCCTCACTCTCATCCCTTCACTTTTTTTTGGTACCAGGGATTGAATCAAGGGGTAATTAATAATAATAATTTTTTTTAACAAGGTCTTACTGAGTTACTGAGGCTAGCTCTGAACTTGGGATCATCCTGCCTTAGCCTCCTCAGTTGCTGGGATTATAGGGATGCGCCACCCCGCCCGCCTTCATTCCTTCTCATAAGCTCAGGTCTCATTCAACAATACTGTCACAGCTTTGCTGTATGGTCTATATACCAACAGTCTGTTTCCCTTTTTGTGTATCATGTCCAGCACTGCAAGAGTCACCTTCCTAAAATGAACACTTCCTACTGTCCCTAATCATACATATTTATCTCCTGTCCAGACCTCTCTTCCTCCTGAGCCCCAGACTCGGATATTCAACCGCACTGTCATCTCCACTAGGGTATTCTAGGCCCGCAGAAGAGGTCCTGGTACGCTCCATGTTGCAGTGCTCTCTAAAGCGCGTTGCCTTTAAAATGGCACCTTCTCCTGGATATCCATCTCCACCGGCAAACCTCTGTTTATGTAGGATCTGTCACTCGGCCGTCTTGGGATTCACACATCTGCCCGGGTCCTACAAGCTCTGACAGGCAAGGTTACTTCCTTCCCCTAACTGACCCACTGCCCTGCCAGTGTGGGCTTGGGTTGTGGGCCCTGAAGGTCACATAGATCGAGGTACTCCCAAACCCCCCTAGGCTGCCCTCATCTTTACCCAGAGTTGAGCTTCCTCGGCGCGTGCCGAGCCCCCGAATCAAGAGGCGCTGGCCCAAGCGAAGCCGCAGCACCATCCGAAACATGGCCCCTCCGAGCAAGGCCCTTCTGAGCGCGAGCTACTCCTTTAGCATCCTACCATTCGCGTGGTCACAGGCCCAGCCACCTGGCATTCAGAAGAGCGCGCCCATTGGCCAACAGGCCTCCTCAGGCCCTTCCACGCTATAGGCAGCCACCTCCCCATGACCTCCCGGGAGCCCCGCCCAGGCGCGTCCACACCTGCCATTGGCCTGCTTTGCGACTACGTCAGTCCTGCGCGTCCTCGGGCGTACAGGGGGAGGGAACCCGGTGGCTCCGAACGGAAGTGAAGTGAGCCGGTTTCCGGGGCCGCTGGTGTGACGTGTCCTGGGTTTGGCGCAGCAGGAAGCCGCGGCTATCGCAGCCAGAGTTACCGGCGCCGGCCCCAGCTCCTCTCCAGCTGCCGCCATGCTTGACTTCTTCACCATTTTCTCCAAGGGTGGGCTCGTGCTCTGGTGCTTCCAGGGCGTGAGCGACTCATGCACCGGGCCCGTTAACGCGTTGATTCGTTCCGTGCTGCTGCAGGTATCACCCCCAGGGGACCAGAACTCGGGGCTTTTTCCCTGACCGTGTCCATGGTCCCCCCTTCAACTAATCATCCTGCGCCTCCCTCCCATCCTCCTTGCCCACCTCAAACTAGCCACTCACCTGAACTCTTACTTTCTACGGCCCTCATCAGAATACCCCGCAACTTTGCGACGCCCCCCACCTCCGATATCTGGGGCTCTAGCTGGATTTTGACTTGTCTTGGGACTACTTTCGGCTCACCGTTAGCACCTTGTTTTCTCTTGTTCTGAGACTGGGTGAAATTACGGATGAGACCGTGCCTTCAATAAATGGTGCACAGCTGCTAGTAGATCTGATTGTTTATGTACTTCCCTTCTGGCATCCACGTGCCCTACCTTACCCTCTCAACTCTTTTTCCTCCTGTGGTATTCTGGAGAGAGATGCTCCAGCATCTTCTTGACTTGGGGACATGTTTGACTTTGTGGGGGATGTCTCTACCTTTCTTTCCAAAGGTAATCTTGGAGGTGCTCAAGTGTGGCTTTTGGGGGAATAGTCTGAACGCTGAGACATACTCTTTTTCTAGGAACGGGGAGGTAACAACTCCTTCACCCATGAGGCCCTCACACTCAAGTATAAACTGGACAACCAGTTTGAGCTGGTGTTTGTGGTAAGTGGGGGTATTTTAGAGGGATGAACATTACACTGAACGTAGTCCTGATGATTAAAAGAACCCTGATTAATTGTACCCAGTGTATGTGATGAAGTAACAGAAAACTGAGAGGGTGGAGGGGGGACAAGAAGCAACTTCTGGGTCAGTCAGCGAGCTTGGCTGCCTCTCAGGACAGGGAAACCTGCCAGGTAGTTGAGCCTATCTCTGGAGGCCTGGGCTGAGTTGGCTTCCCTCCATTCTGGGCTGGGATGTAAGCAGATCTGTGGGATGTTTCCTCCCCTAAACAGGTTGGATTTCAGAAGATCCTAACACTGACATATGTAGACAAATTGATAGATGATGTGCACCGGCTGTTTCGAGACAAGTACCGCACAGAGATCCAACAGCAAAGTGCTTTAAGTCTATTGAATGGCACTTTTGATTTCCAAAATGACTTCCTGCGGCTCCTTCGGTGAGAGGTCTTCTTTGCTCAAAATCAATTTCTATGCTTTGATGATCCCAACATGAAGGTGTTTCAAGGGTAGTGAATTGTATGTTGAAAGCCACTCCTAATTTACTCCCTAGTTCTGAGTGTTCTTTTGGTTGGTATGGTGGTTCTTTCGCTGGGTTTTATTTTCCTTCTCCACTCTCTTTTCTCTTCAGTGAAGCGGAGGAGAGCAGTAAGATCCGTGCTCCCACTACCATGAAGAAATATGAAGATTCTGAAAAGGCCAAGAAACCTGTGAGATCTATGATTGAAACACGGGGGGAAAAACCTAAGGAAAAAGCAAAGAACAGCAAAAAAAAGGCCAAAAAGGAAGGTATGTTTGAGGTCCTTGGATAGAGTACTAAGAAGTGAGGTGTTCCATTCTTTTTGGAATACTTTCAGCCCTTGTCTAGTTGGTTGGGATTTGGTCTTTTTTTTTTTTCCCTCCTCCAGTGAGACTTCTTCCAACAGGTTCTGATGGCCCTTTGGCTACCAGCAAAGCAGCCCCTGCAGAAAAGTCAGGTCTCTCAGTGGGGACTGAGAATGGAGAACTTTCCAAAGAGGAGCTGATACGCAGGAAGAGAGAAGAGTTCATTCAGAAGCATGGGAGGGGTATGGACAAATCCAGGTAAGCATTCTAACTCTCACTAGTTCTCCCTAAAGACTAACTTGGACATATTAGGGACAAGGGAGCTTTTGTCTCCAGCTCATGTTCTTTCTTACTCTTATATCATAACCCTTTGTTCCATGACCTTTTGCAGCAAGTCTATGAAGTCAGATGCTCCCAAGGAGAAGGGCAAAAAAGCTCCCCGTGTGTGGGAGCTAGGTGGCTGTGCTAATAAGGAAGTCTTGGATTATAGCACTCCTACCACCAATGGAACCCCAGAGGCTGCCCTCTCTGAGGACATCAACTTGGTAAGAGGAAAGAGTCAGCATGAAATTCACCATTAATTAGAAATTGGGAAGGAAACAAGACTAGGAGGGTGAAACTTGGATTTGAGTAAGGGGGTGAATTATGTTTGGAGCTTCCCCAAATTGGAGACAGCAGCGTGGATAGGGAAATCCTGGGCTCTAGTCCCTCAGAGCCTGTAGTGTTCCTGACCCCACCTCCTTCCTCTCCCCACATCCTCCAGATTCGAGGGACTGGGCCTGGGGGGCAGCTTCAGGACCTGGATTGCAGCAGCTCAGATGATGAAGGGGCCGCTCAAAACTCCACCAAACCTAGGTAGGGGGATTTCAGGTGGGGAGAGGTATGTATGGCTGCACAACTGATAGGCCATAACTTTCACCTGCTGGCTTTATGTGTATTTGATTTTTTTTGTGCCTGCAGTGCTACCAAGGGAACTCTGGGTGGCATGTTTGGGATGCTGAAGGGCCTTGTGGGTTCCAAGAGCTTGAGTCGTGAAGACATGGAATCTGTGCTGGACAAGATGCGTGATCATCTCATTGGTAAGTTCCAAGGTCTGGGCTGACTCATTCATGAAGCAGGGCTGGTTGGAGACAGCTTGTAGGTTGTACCATAAGGATCGGTCACTATTGACATAGAACTCGCACACCTGTCCTCTTCTTTTCTCTTAGCTAAGAACGTGGCTGCAGACATTGCTGTCCAGCTCTGTGAATCTGTTGCCAACAAGTTAGAAGGGAAGGTGATGGGGACATTCAGCAGTAAGTATCTCTACAAGTCAAAATGTGCTTATGTGGGGCTGGAGTGGTGGCTCACAAGGTTGGAGCGCTTGTCTGTCATGCTTAAGGACCCAGTTTCAAACCTCAGCACCACGTACACAACTGAGTGTCAGAGAAACAAAAGCCAGATGAAAAAATAAAATTGATTCTCTTAAAAAAAAAAAAAAAGTGGGGTTGGGGATTTAGCTCAGTGGCAGAGCGCTTGCCTAGCATGCTCAAGGCCCCGAGTTCAGTCCTCAGCCCTGAAAAAAAAGAAAAAGAAAAAAAAGTGCTTCTGCATACCAAGAGGTGAAACACAAACCTCCATTTTTCCTGGGTATGTGACTTAGCCAATTCCTTATTTTCTAAAACTCTTATATAGCCTAGATTTTAAGAGTTTCTAGGAAACTTAGTGAGTTAATACAAAGTGCTTAGAACACCATGGTTTGCCCAGGTACAGTGGCACGCACCTGTAATCCCATCAACTTGGGAGGCTGAGGTGGTAGGATCACAAGTTCAAAGCCAGCCTCAGCAACTTAACAAGGCTCTGAGTAACTTAGTGAGACCTTGTCTCAAAATAAAATATAGAAAGGACTGGGGATGTGGCTCAGTGGTTAAGTGCTGCTGGGTTCAATCCCCACTATAAAAAAACAACAGAAAACCCCCTAAAACAGCAATGTTCTGAATTTCTGGGACTAGATCCTAGTTTATGGTTCTTACCTCCTAGTTCAGAAAGGTGTTAGGCATTTTTGAGTACATTTCTTGGGTTTCATAGCTGAGTTCCTTTTCCTTTTCAGCGGTGACTTCCACAGTCAAGCAAGCTCTACAGGAGTCGCTGGTGCAGATTCTGCAGCCACAGCGTCGTGTAGACATGCTCCGGGATATCATGGATGCCCAGCGTCGCCAACGCCCTTATGTTGTAACTTTCTGTGGTGTTAATGGAGTGGGGAAGTCTACTAATCTTGCCAAGGTCAGTGTAGTTTCCCAGCCTGTCACTGGTACTTTACTATCCATGTTTTAGAACCATGGTTTTAGGTGACAGTTTTCTTAACTCTCTGCACAGATTTCCTTCTGGCTGTTAGAGAATGGCTTCAGTGTCCTCATTGCTGCCTGTGACACATTTCGTGCTGGGGCTGTGGAGCAGCTGAGAACACACACCCGGCGTCTGACTGCCCTGCATCCCCCAGAGAACCATGGGGGCCGCACGATGGTGCAGTTGTTTGAAAAGGGCTATGGCAAGGATGCTGCTGGCATTGCCATGGAAGCCATTGCTTTTGGTACAGCACACAGAAGTGTGGGGGCTTGTTGGGGGCTTTATCAACCTAGGTACTCTAGGAATTTGCCATGAGAAACTGCCTTCTTAAGCACTGAGAAATAGAAAAATCAGGATTACTTACAGTGCTTTGCTTTTGGGTAATATAGTTGCAGGCAGAGCTCATACCCAACCAAAGAAACATGAATTTGTTCATTTTTAACCTATTGCCATCCTTTCTCCAAATGTTTTTGGTAGTGCCCAAGCATGGACAAGTTTTTCCTCACATTACTTTGTAACAGAATCCAGAGCCTAAGTATACAGGTTTAATAGCCAGAATAGGACTTCTTGGAAGTTGGCAGAAACATGAGTCACAAGTGTTTTGTGTTGACCACTTTCTCTCTTTAGCACGGAACCAAGGCTTTGATGTGGTGCTGGTGGACACAGCTGGCCGCATGCAAGACAATGCTCCTCTGATGACTGCCCTGGCCAAACTCATTACTGTCAATACGCCTGACTTGGTGCTGTTTGTGGGGGAGGCCTTAGTAGGCAATGAAGCCGTGGACCAGCTGGTGAGGGCTCTGGCATAGTTTCCTTTACAACTTAAACTTTGGCAAACCAGATTGTTCTTATATTTCTATTACCTTTTCCCTTTCCAGGTCAAATTCAATAGAGCCTTGGCTGACCATTCTATGGCTCAAACACCCCGGCTCATTGATGGCATTGTCCTTACGAAATTTGACACCATTGATGACAAGGTAAGTGTGGACAACACAGGACAGTGAGATTAGAGGGAGGAAAAGCCTTCCTTCACAAAGGAGCTAAGGCTTTAAGAATTCATTGACTCCACAGCTTCCTGTGCTGAGTAAAAACGGGGCTTGAGTTGATTTGGCTGTTCCCTTTCTCCTTAGGTGGGAGCTGCTATTTCTATGACGTACATCACAAGCAAACCCATCGTCTTTGTGGGCACTGGCCAGACTTACTGTGATCTCCGCAGTCTCAACGCCAAGGCTGTGGTGGCTGCCCTCATGAAGGCTTAATGTGGCTCTTGCCTAATACCAAATTACCGCCCCGCACAATCTCTGTTCCTGTATCAAGAATGTGCTTTTAGAGTATGTGAGCAACTTGTCTTCAGTATAATACAAAGGCAGAGTGAGGGAGCTCCAGGAGCTTGCAGCTCCTTCCAGCCCCACTCCCTTGTCAGTCCAGCCTCCATCTGCAAGGAGAGCCTAATCATGTTTCAGTCACTGCCCACTGACCCTCCCTTTTCCTCCTTCCTACTCAGGTGTTTCCTTCACAGACTCAGTCTCATTACAGCTTTGACCAATAACGGCTGGAAGACCCAACATCAGAGCTTTGCTAACTAGTGTGGTCCCAGAGCCGTCTGAGCCTAAAGAGCAGTTTGAGGTCCCACCTCCAGTAGGTTAAGAGACTTCCAGAGACAGCTCTGAGTCTTAAATGGCACCGTCCCCTAGGACACCTTTCAGGTCTTTGGTGCCAAGATGACATCCACTTCACTGTGGCAGTGTATGGCCTATTCTTAATTGCTGCTAATCTGATGATGACCCCTATACTGTTATTTCCCCAAAGCATCAGCTTGGCCAGAGTGATTTATTACAAATGAGTAAAAGGTGAGTTCCTGCTCCCCTCAGAAACAAAGGGAGCTGAGCTGCAGTGTTGCATTGGGCTTCTCAGCCTGCCAACTCTTCCCCATTCCTGGATTTCAGATGTAAGCCTTGCATGTTCCCCTTCCTGGGAGAAAACCAATTATCAGAAGGGTATCTGTTGCCCCCTGCCCAGCCCTACCCTTCACCTCCTGAGCAGGTCCTGGCTTCTCTTCTACAGTGCCTGGTAGACAAGTGCTACGTTGAAGAATAGAAACCTCTTGTTAAAACCTGTCCTGTAGCTTGGTATTACAAATGTGCTATTAGTGCAATAAGGTGAAGGCTGTCTGCCCAGAGAAATACATAATTTATATAAGAAAATAAATTTCATAAATAAGCTGGCTCTTAGGTCTGTAAGTTATTTTATATAGGATTCAGAACTAAAATCCCAAATGACACTAACTAGTTCTAGGGTTTATTTGTTGTGAGAAGGGCAACAACAAAGCAGACACTGAGGCTGCTCCTAGGAATCAGGTAAGTAAGGTGTTGTCCTAAGAATGACACCACCCCACCCCAAAGTGAAAGAACAGAACTTTTAAGTTGAGTTATAAAAATTAGGCTTTAGTACCTTGATGCAAGTTAATAGTTTTCTATAATGACTCTCAAAGTAGAGCCAGGGCCCTGGCAAGTAAATGAACAAGCTTTTAATACAGCTGTTATGTAAAATACTGTACACTGTAAAAGATCTAGAAAACTAGAGCTTCAAGTCATGTTTTAAAAAAAGCCATTAAGCTTAGTTGAAAAACCAAGTATAGAGTACAAAACTGCAACAAAAGCCCCTTTGACTCCATGACTTCTAGCTCCCCAAGTCCTTCATGCAGGGCTACAGCCACAGTCAGTGGAGGTATCAACATTGGTCTGCTGTGTGGACACAAGCATGTCCAGCTTGGGTGCACGGGGGGGACTGCGTTTGGGTTCTGTTGTCACTCAGATGTTCTTGAACTGGATCAGGCAGCAGAAATTCAAGAACCAGCCAGCATAAAGGAAAAGTTGGAACATTTCCCCCCCACTACTTTATCCCAAACTTCAACCTCTGGTTATTGTTGCTTCCTGGGAGCTGCATTGGATTCTTCTAAGTTTGCTTGTTAGACATTGTCCACACTAGGGCCTTACTGCTTGGTGGTGATTTCTCTAGTCCACTCATGTACTACACCCTGTGAAGAAAGAAAAAGTAGAGAATGAAACGAAGTTTTACAAAACTGATCTAAAGCTGCAGATATTTAAACCAGTCCTTACTCTTCAGAAGAAAAAAGAGGAGACTCTAGGAATCTTGTAACAGACTTGAGAGAGAATGGCAGGAGTCTTAAATGATGGAGAGGCAAATTGTTCTCCATAATCTTTACTAAGTTATAGAAAACTTTCTGCTGACCATAAGCAGCAGAATAGGAAATGGCATACCTCTTATTTCATTGTGTGCTGCAGATGAGCCATTTAGCTGGCCTTCTCTTGCTATTCCTGCTAAATACAGAGAAAATCAGTATCAGACATTAAACTAAACTAAACCACTACTAACAAAACTAAAGGGTTGCCTGTGGTAGTGCACACCTGTAATCCTAGCTACTCAGGAGGCTGAGGCAGGAGATCACAAGTTCCAGGTCAGCCTTGTCAACTTAGGGAAACCCTGTGTCAAAATAAAAAGGACTGGGATGTAGCTCAGTGAAAGACCACTCTCCTGGTTTCAGTCCCCAGTACCATGGGTGGAGGTTGGAATAAGAAAACCAACTAAAGGAAGTTAAAGGCACTTGCATGACTCAAAAAGAAACAGAAGATGAGGCAGGAGAATACCTGGGCTGGTCTTCAAGCTGTTGTATTAAATAGCAAGCAGTAAATTTCCTTAGTGCACTAAACTGCTTGTAAATTAAACATCTTACATAGGCAAAGTATATCTGCTATCCCTAAGCAGTTATTTTGTTTTTAGTTTTATTTTTTACCAAGTTTAGGTAAAATTCTGTTTGAACAATGATGAGGAAAATATGAATGAGCAAATTCAACCTAGTAGAAGAGTAAAAAGATTACCCCTACAACAGAAAATGGTCTAGAGATCTGCATTGTCTGGCATGACAGCACTAGCCACATACAGTTACTTAGTGTACAATTAAATTAAAAACTGTTCCTCAGTCAAACCAGCTACATTTCAAGTATTCAATAGCTATATATGGCTTGTAGTACTGAATAGTGAAGACTACAGGATATTTTCATGATGGTAAAAAATTCTACTGGACAGCATTGGGAAAATGGCATAAAGAAGTTTTATTTATTTATTTGTAGTACTGGGGGCTGAACACAGGAGCACTGTACTGCTGAACCACATCCCTAGCCCTGTTTATTTTTCTCAGACAGGACCTCACTAAATTGCCCAAGCTGACCTTGAACTTTCAATCTTCCTCCCTCATCTTCCCAAGTAGCTTGGATTACCCAGATACGCTATTGTGCCCGGCTTAGGAAAAAGTAAAAACCTACAGAAGAAAATAATCAGAAATAAAGAATATATATGTATATGCCACTAAAGTGCACAAATTGGTATGATCTCCCCCTTGGAAGACAAAGTAACAATATTTATCCATCTATCCACTGATGGACACCTAGGCTGGTTCCATACTTCAGCTATTGTGAACTGTGCTGCTATAAATATGGGTATGCATTATCATTATATTATGATGATGTTAATTGTTGAGGATAAATACCAAGGAGTGGTATAGCTGGATCATAATAGTTCCATTTTTGAGGTCCAAATAGCATCTTAAAATATAAACTGCTGTTTCCCCCACTTTGCTCAATATTTCTGACATCATTTTAGGGCAATTTAATTTTCCTATTCTATAGATGGTTTCATTGCATTTCATAAACTACACAAATGTTGGTATATCTATAGAGTCTCCTAGTGATTAGGACCCTTATGTGTATTCCAATTTTTTGCCATTATATACAACATATGTTACATTGTCTCATATACATGTGATGGTGCAATCATCCAATTATTTTCTTAGCATCAAAGATTTTTGCATTTTTGATACATATTCTGCATTAATCTTCATAAAAGCTATGCTACAGGCTGAGGCAGAAGGATCCCAAGTTTGAGGCCATCCTGGGCAACTCAGACCTTACCTCAAAATAGGAAAAAAAGTGGATGGAGGCTGGGGATGTAGCTCAGTGATAAGAGCACCAAGGCTCTAGGTTCAATCCCCAGTACCACCAAAACAAAACCAAAAATCCAACTACAACAAATTTTACCTTTCCACCAACAGACACTACAATAAAAAATTTCCTTAGCAAAACTGAATGATCCTCCTTCTGTTTGGAAATCTAAATGTTAACTGCATTTCACTGAAAAATAGTAAGATAGAACATCTTTAAATGTTTTCCTTTCCTCTTACAATTATATTGAATTGCTAGAGTTTGCCTTTTGTTCATTTTCCTATTAATCAAATCATACTTCAATCTAACTTGAAGACTGACCTCCCTTTGCAGTCTGGTCAGGCATTCTATTCCACATCTTAGTAACAATTTTATCCACCATAAACACACTGGATCTCAAAGGGCTATTGCTCTCCAACTCCTCATAGTCTCAAAATTCCATCTTACCTGATCTACCCCTTGTGGCGATCTCACATGTCAGTCGTTTGAAATATTCTGGAAGATCAGCATAATCATTTCCATAGGAGATGACCTTAATCCCTTTGTCAAGCATGTTTTCTCTAAGTTTCTTGAACTCGTCTACATCTCCTCTCCGAACCAGCATGAAATGTTCTAAATCGGATTTATGCTTGACAGCTTCTAGGAAGAGGGCCTGGAAAGTGGTGTCATCCACAGTCCAGCCACAACCCAGGAAAAGAAATGACTTGTTTTCATAGAGTTTCTGAATCTCTCTCTTGAAGGAAAGAAACAACATATCAATCATACCAAAGATCTGATACAAGGCATGTCTGAAACAAAGATGTAGTACAGTTTATTACTGCTACAGTCAGCAAACCATGATGACCTACTAATTTTTTGTTTTTGCTTTTTTTTTTTTGCTGATCCTCACCAAATTTGCTCAAAGAAGTGATTACTTAGAATGTAAATCCATATATGTTCAAGTTGTGTATGTATATACAAACACATACACATAAATTTAAAAATGTTAGAAATGATTTTTGTCTAAAAGAACACTCAATGTCAGTGATAGCAGATATCAAAGAATGAGTAAGTTCCCTATGCTCTGAAAATACATTTCCTGGTTTTTCCTTGACTGTACCATGTAAAGATGCTACTATTCCAAGTGATATAGCTCTGAAAATGGCCAGAACTGAGTTGGGGGCCAGTGAGCAAGTCCAAAACTAACATCTAAAAGATCATAAATAGAAAGAAAAAAAACTCCATTTTATTATCCTAGCCATTTTTTTTTTCAATTTTCTCTACTAAGTGTGAATAAGTGGAACTAACTCAATACAGGCCATTGACATTTAACCAAAGTCTCTTTAGATTTTATGATTCGGGGGCTGGAGCGGTGGCTCCGTGGTTACGGTGCTTGCCCTGCATGCACAAGTACACGGGTTCAAACCCCAGCAACCCACGTACGCAACTAAGTGTCAAAGCAACTTAAGCCATGTGAAAAACTCAATAAAAATTGATTCTCTCTCTCTCTCACTCTCCTCCTCTCTTAAAAAAAAAAAAAAAAAAAAAAGATTTTATGATTCGGTAGTGACTAGTAGGTAAAAAGCTGCCTAAATAATTTTTGGCACAGTTACTAAAAAGCAAACAATGGAGAATGGTACTTATGTATTCTTTATATATAAGGATGAAACCAATGATGGAGTACCATTCGCTGGCTGTTTATCAAGTACAAATGAAGAGTCTCTGTACTGACTCGAAGGGAAGTTCTACATTTCCCAGGATGGCCTATACACCCACAAGCTAAAAGGCATAGGAAGGATGTATGACCTTCCAGTTTTTGATTAATGAAAAGAAAATGTTCCCCCTTTTGACTGATGGCATATTCAGAGAGGTCCCTGTGCCCACCAAGATCAGCACCACTCACCATAACTTCAGTGTTCCTGAGCACATTCTGATATCCAGCTGGATGAAGGACAATGCCACTAGGGTTGGTGTAGACTCCGTGGATGTGTAGCACGCTCAGCTTCCGTTTCTCTTGAGCCCACTCCAGGACCTGCGCAACAAAGAGACAACTCATCTACCCAGGCAGAGTGAGCACCGGCTTCAAGGTCATAATGGGCAAGAGGTTGTTTTGAAGACTGGACTTCTGACATAGCCCTCAGCCTCATGGTATCACAGGATAAGAATAAAAAACCTGATGTGGCCTAAGTTTCCGTTTCAGGTGTGACTGTCAGGATGGTGGCATCGAGTTTGCTGATTTCTCTTTGAAAGTTAACAATCAGAAGTTAGAATTCATTTGTCATCATTTATAGAAACAATAGGGACCTTTTCCACCCATGACAAACATGAGAGCTAGGACTGCTACAGCGATGGGACCAAGAAATCAACCAGGCCCTTGTGTAGTCCTCGTTTGCAGTGACTCCAGGCTGACCATGTGGCTTGCTGTAGCCAGTGGGGTTACAGCAAATGTGACAGGAGCAGAGGCTTGGAAAATACTGTCACAATGAGTCCTATTTTCTTCTCTATGCTGCTTATATACGATGCTGCTCCAAACTGGTAATCAGATAAATGCAGCTATGTAAATAAGTCATAACCCAGCAGAACTACCCAGTTGAGTTGCTAAGCCCAGTTCCAATTGCTAATAAATTCAATTACAATTTATCAAGGACAAATAAACTTGTTTTAAGCCTCTAAGTTTCAGGGTAAGTTCTTGTGTAGCAAAAGAAAAGTACAAGATGATCACATCAGTTACCCAAAAGAAACCTAAAAAGCTGCCAATAAAAACAACCATTTAGATGATAGTGATTACAATAGCTACCTGGATTACTCCATTTTCCACAGGATGGAAACAGTATAAATTTAGTCATCACATTTTGGAGAAACAAAATATGGATTGGGAAGAACAGACAAGAGTCAAGAGACAGATTCAGAATGTGAATAACACATTCTGACTACCCACAATGGCTTTAGCCATTAGATGTCTATATCACTTCTAGCGTGGGATAAAAAAACCAAGCAGATCTCAAACAGGATAAAATGAAAAGGAAAACCAAGACTGACAATAGATACCCTTAGTTTTTCTAAATTACAGGTGTGTGCCACCACACTCAGTTTGATTCCCTTTTAAAACCTGGCTTCCAGGTCAACAAAACCACAAGATGGTTTAGTTATAGTACATTAAAAAGAAGTCTGCTCATCACCATTGACTTAACTAAAATCTGGAGGATTATCAGAATTTACTTTGAAAAACTATACCCTTCAAGTTTAATAATCTGGAAGACATTGTCAAATACTTAGCAACATACGACATTCCCAAATTAACATAGGAAGACATTGAAAATCTAAACAAACCAACCTCAGGTAGTAAAATTGAAACAGCAGAGTTCTACCAGACCTTTACCGTAGAATTAACACTTCTCCTTAGTAAGCTACTCCATGAAATTGAAAGGGAAGGAACCTACCCAATACTTTTTACGAGGCAAATATAACCCTGATTCCAAATCCCAACAAAGACACAGCAAGAAAACTACAGACCAATTTCCCTGATGAACCCAAATGCAAAAATCCTTAATAAAATTCTAGCAAACTGAATCCAAAACACATCAAAAAGATAATACACATCACGATCAAGTGGGTTTCATTGGAGGAATGAAAGGCTGGTTCAACATATGCACATCAATAAATGTGATTCACCACTGATATAGAATTAAAGACAAAAACCCCATGATCATCTCAACTGATGCAGAAAAGACCTTTGATAAAATTCAACACCCATTTATGCTCAAAACTCTGGAGAAGATAGAGATCAAAGGAACATACTTTAATTTTGTAAGAGACATTTATGACAAACCATAGCCAACGTTATATTTAATGGAAAAAGACTGAAACCATTCCCACTAAATTTGGGTATAAGACAAGGTTGTCCGCTCCCACCACTCTTATTTAATATAGCCTGGAAACCCTAGCTGGAGCTATCAGACAAGAGGAGGAAATCAAAGGAATTCAAATAGGAAAAGAAGAAGTCAAGCTATCTGTTTGCCATGACATGATCCTAGACCTAGCAAACCCAAAAAGTTCCATCAAAAGACTACAAGAGCTTATAAATGAATTTAGCAAAGTGGCTGGTTACAAGATCAACACTCATAAATCAATAGCTTTCCTATACTCCTAGCAGCGATTTTTTTTTTCTAAAGAGAGAGGGAGAGAAAGAATCAATTTTGTTTAGTTTTTCATGTGGCTTTCATGGCTCTGACACTTTGTTGTGTACGTGATGCTGGGGTTCCAACCCTTATCCTTGTACATGACTGGGAAATGTGGTAACTGCTAAGCCACCGCTCCAGCCCCTCCAGCAGCAATTCTGCCAAAGAAGAAATCAGGAAATTTGTCCCATTCACAATAATCTCAAAAAGAATAAAATACTTGGGCATTAATCTAACGAAGGATACAAAAGACCTCTACAATGAAAACTATCAAACATTTAAAAAAGAAACTGAAGAAGACCTGAGAAGATGGAAAAATATTCCATATTCTTGGTTAGGCAGAATCAATATAATTAAAATGGCCATTCTATTGAAAGCCCTGTACCAATTCAATGCAGTCCCCATCAAGATACCAATGATATTCTTCATGGATATAGAAAAAGCAATTCTCGAATTCATTTGGAATAACAAGAAACCCAGAATAACCAAAACATTATTACTAAGCAAGAGATGAAACAGGAGGTGTCACAATACCTGACCTGAAATAATACTATAGGGTTACAGTAACAAAAACACCATAGTATTGGTATCAAAACAGATACGACAACCAATAGAACAGAATAGAAGATACCGAGTCAGATCCACAAGTCTTTAACCATCTGTTTTCTCTCATATGTGGAAGCTAGAGTAAAACCTAAGCAGGATGAAAATGATCCAAGTTTAAGTAATAAACTCACTACAGCTGAAATTTCACATAAGCTGGGGGAACCAAAACTATGAAGGTGGGGGGGAGAAGGGAGGGAGGCAGAGAGGAGAGAGAAGGATAAGGGGAGTTTATCAATACAACTGTGAACACTCGGCTCCCATGAGAAGCCTAACTATACACAGGCAGGCAGAGAAACTCAGAAATTTCAAAAATTAATATATATGTATATGTTCTTTTTCAATTATAGTGTGGGCTTATTACAGAGAGGACATGAGATTGGGGAATAGATGAAGGCAGGGAGATCCTGGAGTAGGATCGGCCTTAACTTACTATCTCACTGTCAATATCCATGTATGTATGAATATTTAACAATGATTCCCTCTAATATTTAAAACTATGTCCAACAAATATAATAAAATAAAAAAAGAAGTCTGCATTAAGTAGGTGTGGTAGAGCAAACCTATAATCTCAGGTACTCAGGAAGCTAAGGCAGTAGGATCACAAGTTCAAAGCCAGCCTGGGCAAGTTATGTAAGACCCTGTCTCAAAATAAAATGGTTTAAAAAAGTGTTGGAGGGGCTGGAGCAGTGACTCAGTGGTTACAGCACTTGCCTGGCATGCACAAGTACACAGGTTCAAACCCCAGCACCACATACACAATTAAGTGTCTGAGCAACAAAGGCCACATGAAAAAACTAAATAAAATTGATTCTTTCTTACTGTCCCTCTCTCTTTAAAAAAAAAAAAAGTGTTGGAACCTCAACCTTAAAGCTATTATGTGGTTATCTGGCCTGGAAAATACTCTTCCAATCATCCTGAAGTAGTTTTTAATGTATTTCCAAAAGATGCCATAAAGAATGAATGTAGGAGAGAACTTTGAATAAATATTTCATTTGATACCACCAGGTGCTAAAGAGATCTCACAGTTCAGAGAACTTCCTCTAATTTTGCTTTTAAAACTGTCAAAATTTACAACTCAACAGAGGAATGAAAGTCACATGAAAAACTAAAAAATTTGCTTCTCTTTTTCACTGTCCCCTCTTACTTTAAAAAAAAAAAAAAAGGAGAGAGACTAACGCTTTATGTTTTACCTTTTTCTCATCGGTAAGGTCAAGGGATTCAAGTTGTTTTCCCTGGTCTGCTGCATACAGTTCCAGGAGATTATCAAAATTTGTAGTTAATACTAGGGCTCCATTTTCCATTAGGTGGAGAACTGATTGAAGTAGCTGTTTTCCAGAATCTTCCATCTTTGACTCCAGGTCATCAAATACTTCATATAAACAGTCTTTGAAAAATGTGGATCGAACATTACTGGTACGCTGGGGAGGAATTTGAAAGGAGAAAATTAACCCATGGCATTTCTTCTTTACTACAGAATAACCATTAAAAGATATAGTATTCATTTTTCTAATTCAAGGTGTTTTGTATGGCTGCTTAAGAAGTCAGGAAACACCATTTAACATCTGACTGTTTCTCCCCTGGCCTAAACTCAGCAATCTGGTTTATTATGAATACCTAGTGTATTTAAAATTTTATTATAAAAAACTTAATAAACAGCTAGGTGCGGTGGGGCATGCCTGAAATCTCATAGACTTGGGAGCCCAAAGCAGGAGAATCACAAGTTTGAGTTCACTCTGAGCAACTAGCAAGACCCTGTCTCAAAATAAAGAATAACAAGGCTGGGTGTGGTGGCATATACCTGTAATCCTAGCAACTCAGGAGAGGGAGGCAGGGGGATCACAAGTTCAAAGCCAGCCTTAGCAACTTAGTGAGGCCCTGTGTTAAAATAAAATACAAAAATGGGCTGGGGATGTGGCTCAGTGGCAGAGCACCCCTGGGTTCAATCCTTATTACCAAAAAAAAAAAGAAAGAAAGAAAGAAAGAAAAGGACTGGGGGTGTACCTCAGTGGTACAGCATCCCTAGGATCAATCCCCAGTACTGCAAAGAACAAATAAGCAAAGAATATTAAACACCAGTTAATTTGAAGTAAGACCATTTTTTTTTCCATACCAGGGATTGAATACAGGAGTGCTTAATCACAGAGCCAGATCCCAGCCCTTTTTTTCTAATTGAGAAATTTATTTGTTGAACAAACATACAAGTTTTTTAACAAAATAATATAAAATGTATACAGATTCTGAAGATTAGATTTACCCCCAAGAGTGCCCCCCCAATTAACCACACTTATCCCTCCCTACCCCTTCCCACAAGATCTCTAAAAATATGTTAGGTTGTGTAACATTACACCTTATCTGGATTTAACACATGATAATAGACCTCCTTTCTCAATGGCCAGGGTCTAGTTCCAGCCTACACAGATGAGTGAAGACATTCGACCCTTGGTTCTCTGGGTTATGCTGATTTCACTCAGCATAATTTATCCCAGCCTTTTTTATTTTTATTTTGAGATAGGGTCTAAGTTGCTTAGGGCCTAAGTTGTTGAGACTTATTTTGAACTTGTGATGCTCCTGGCTCAGGTTCCCAAGCTGCTGGGATTACAGGCTACCATGCCCAGCTAAATAGACTGTTTCTGAACATATAGTTTAAATAATTGTTTTCCCAGCTTCGTTTTGAATACATGTAAATACGCCATGTGCTATGTTATGTGCTACATAAAGATGTTCTGGTGAATGATGACCCATACACTACGTCATGTGGCACCATTTGATTGCACTGCCCAGTGATGTCATCACTTCGTTTACGTTAGGTATACTCTATGATGTTTGTACAATAATGAAATAGCCTAATCATGTGTTTCTCAGATGTATCCCACTGTTAAGCAATGCATGATTGTATCTTTGAGGACTAATAAGGAAATGAAATACAAACTTCAGGTGGGATTCTGGCTTTATAGCTTACAAGACAAAGTGATCCCTAGGATAAAAGGAATTTGAAATGGGAAAGTAAATATGCATGTGCTGTAACAAATACCTGATCCCTACAGTCTATCCCTGAAATACTATTCCATTGGATAATATCAGAACACAAGTCAGTTAGTTTTCAAGATGGGATTTCGCCATGCTGCCCAGGCTGGTCTTAAATTCCTGGGCTCAAATGATTCTCCTGTCTCCTGTCTTAGCCTCCTGAAAAGCTGGAACTATAGGTGCAAGCCACCATGACCAGCTTGAGCTTAAGGGCTCCAATATTTCCCATTTAAACTACAAGTAACTGCACGTAGCTGCTAGAGAGTAGATAGTAGCTCCTTATGCTTTCCCTCAAAGCAGTTCCCCCATCTTGCTAGTTTCCTCTGTGTCTAACAGAGCAATGCTTAGATAAAGCTTTTTCCATGGAACCACCTAAGCAGATTCATACAACACATTTTCAACTTGCTAAACTCTTTCCCTAATCTAACCAAGTATTTTATAAAATTATCAATTCTTTAATCATACCTATTAAATATATTGTAACTATATTCACAGCAGAAACATGAGAGCACTGAGGTGAGACAATGCCTCTGCCTTGTGGCAGTATATTTTAACACCAAATTATTATGCACACAGATAAAAAGTCATGGGTCTGGAATGTATTTTCTTGCTTCTAATAAAAGATATACAAAAGATCAAAACTTGGAAAAATTTCTTGAGTCTCTTATTTTAGCTAAGTATCTTTTAGTTCTACTTGTGTAAGTTACTAAATCTTGCATATCAAAAAGAAGGAAAGAGGCTTTTGTAGCTGCATTGATTTCCTCAGCTTTGAAATGAAACTCTCTTTCTCAGAGCAGGTGATCCTAGACCTTATTTCCCACCAGAGGCCTCTGTTAAGTAAAGACAATGGAATGAAAGCATACAACAGGAAGGCTCCAAAGTCAAAAGGAAATGCCTAACTCCCACACAACTTCTAAGGACTTTTTCCTACTTAAACAGTGAACTAAATCCAATGTTGCTTCACTTCCTTCTACCCTGTAACTCTTATTTCTTTGAATCCCACATATACAGTAAACATAAAGCACAACAGAACAAAACAACTCCTCTTTTTTCTCAAGGTTGTTGATGAAGAAAGGTGGCTCATTTAACTTACAACTCAATCACTCAAATGTCATTGTCACTTACTCTTCACAAAACCCCATGAGGTAAGTAATTAAAATCCTAGTGGGTTATTGTTTTTGCAGTGCTGGGAACCAACTCAGGGCTTCTACCACTGACCTCATCCTGAGCCCCTATCCAGACTTATATGTGGAAAAGAAGAGAGGCTGAAGGACTTGCCCAGAGTTCCAAGAGCACTGAAATGGCAGGTACTTTCTGATTCTGAAAACCAGACCCTTTGCCTTGAATCCACAACGTAACTTCCCTGTTACATGAAAAAGCAGGCCAATTAGCCCTGCTATGTTATCATGGATTGCTCTAATTTGGCTCTTTTCTTTTAAATGGACATTTCCAAACATATATAAAAGTAAAAAGAAGAGTATAAAAGCTGCCCCCCACAAACCTATTACCCAGTATAGCACACAGCTAATCCTGTTTAACCTAAACTCCCCTCCACCATGTTTTCTTTCCTCTTTTCTGAAATTTTAGGAGTCAATTCCCAGGTATCATATAATTTCATTCATGGATACTTTACATTCCCTAAAAATATAAGGACCCTCTTTAATACACAAGTTGAAACATAACTGCAATACTGCTATCACAACTTTAAAAAAATAATTCCCTACTATCAAACACTTTAATAGTATTCAAATTTCCCAAACTTTTCATATTTTAAAAAAAGTGATTGGGTTGCTTGTATTTTTTCTTACATAATTTCTAATGTAGGGGTTCTCAAAATTTGGCCCATGGACCCTAAAGGCTCCTGGGGGATATGTAAAGTCAAAATTATTTTCATAATAATGTTAAGACAATATTTGCCTTTTAAACCATGGTGACATTTATATTGATGGTACAAGAGAAATGGTGGGCAAAATGCTGGTCCCTTAGCACTAAACAAGACAGTGGAGACCAAATATGTCAGTAATCACTGTGTGATTCACTAACTAGATTCATCATTAATGAGGGAAACGCACATGTGCACACGTGCGCACACACACAGTCTCACCTAAGACTGGACTTCACACAGCAGTAAAAATTAATTTCATTAAATCTTGAGCTTTGGGTACATGAACTTTTGCTATTCTGTGTGAAGAAACAGGAAATAACTGGGCATGGTGGTGCCTACCTTTAATACCAGAGACTCAGGAGGCTGAGACAGGAGGATGGCAAAATTGAGGCCAGCCCCAGCAACTTAGTGAGAGCCTGACAGGTGGTGGGTAGAATTGATATAGTTCAGTGGTTGAGTGTCCTTGAGTTAAATCCCACTACCAAAAATAAATAAATAAAAGAAACAGAGCATATGCATAAAAACACTGCTGTATACTGGAATATGATGGTTATCTTGAGTAAAAAAATTATGAACAATTATTTTAGTTTTAAGCTGGTTTTGTCACCTTTGTTCATTAAACACCATTTTTATTTGAAAGAATGACTAACAAACTAAAGTCTGCTCAATTGATACAGGTGTTCTCAAGCAATTTCCAAAAAAGTGAAGTGAGCCTGTCCTTTTGAGGAAAACAATTGCCTGCCACTGTTGTCAATGATAATGTCTGAGCTTTCAGGCAAAAACTGGAATTTTAGAAAATTTCCATCTCCAACATTGAACTTTCACAGCTGCCAAATGCTTTTCTGATGAGACTGATAATACTCATGAATGTAATTCTTTTTGATTGCATAATGAAGTCTGTCAACATCTGGAAGATATATGCATAAACCAGTAAGTCATTATTCTCCAAAAAATGACCAATGCAAGGCAGATCACACATGGATAACAAAAGATTTATCCTGTGAGAAAGACCAACAGATTTTTAAAATTTTATTATTTTGAGACAAGGTCTTGGTAAATTGCTGAGGTTGGCTTTCAAACTGTAACCTACCTCAGAATTCCCTGCTGCTGGGATTACAGGAATGCACCACCACTCCCTGCCTTCAACTGAATTTTTTTTTTTTTTTAAGAGAAAGAGGATAGAATGAGAAAGAGAGCAATACAGAATCAACTTTATTTTTTCATCTGGGTTCTGTTTTGATGTCTCTTGGTTGTACAAGTGGTTCTGATGTTTGAACCTGGATCCTTGTGCATGCCAGGCACTAAGCCACTGCTCCAGCCCAGACCAACAGATTTTAATGCAACAGAAAACAAAAAGTTCACTGGCAGGATGTCAGATTCTACACTGCTGCTAATATTTGGGAATCCACCCTTACTGAGTTTTCTGCATAGTATCCACCGAGAATATCTACAATTATCGGAAAAGACTATTGAAAAAAGACTATATTTCCTTTTCCAATTAGATTTTCCTCATACATTTAAACCAAAACAACAAAACCACAGAAACTATAGAAAGGAGATATGAGAATTCATGTTTTCTATTAAGTCAAATAGTAAAGAGATTAGCAAAAATGTGAAACAATACTACTGTTCTTACTCATTTATTTTTGTTTTAGCAAATAATTATTTTTTTTTTAAAGAAAGAGGGACAGAGAGAAAGAGAGGGAGAGAGAGAAACAACTTTAGTTTTTCATGTGGCCTTTGTTGCTAACACTCAGTTGTGTACGTGGTTCTGGGGTCGGAACCCGGGTCCTGGCGCATGCTAGGCAAGCGCTGTAACCGCTGAGCCACCGCTCCAGCCCTGAAAATAATTATTTTTAATAAAAATGTTAATATGTAGTGGGGTTTATTATTTTAAAATGAATTAATATTTAAAAAAAATTTTAATACAGTGAATTTGATAAATACAATCCACATAAACAAAAACTATTTGGGATCCTCAATAATTTTTAATAATATAAAAAAGTCTGCTGGGTGCAATGGTGCAAGCCTATAATCCTAGTGACTTGGGAGGCTGAGGCAGGAGGATACCAAGTTCAAAGCCAGCCTCAGCAATTCAGCAAGGTCTTCAACAAATTAGCAAGAAAGACCTTGTCTCAAACTGGAAAAAAAAAGATGCAGGGTAAAGCACCCCTGCATTCAATTCCCAGTTATCGCCCCCCACCACCAAAAGAATGTAAAGGAATCTTAAGACCAAAAAGCTTGACAATCAACACTATATGGGAGCATAAATCCATAACTTTTTGTTTTTTTTTTTAAGGTTAATAATAAATGTTTACCAACAGATTATTAGCAACTCCAGTCTGGTATGATTGGTTAGTATATACTTATTGATGCTGACTTTAAATCTTCTCAGTACTTTTAGTCATATCAATCCAAGTAGCTTTCTACCCTTAGGACCATTTTACTGGATTAGTGAGGGCTACAGCAGGATAACAGGTTGTGATGGTTCTATGTAATTTAAACTTTATACTTTTTGCTGTGACCTCTATGGCTATGATCCCTTTTTGTTGTGGCTGTTGTGGGTGCAGACCTGGGAAGTGAAGCCAGGGGCATCTTACCACTGATCTAAATCCCCAGTCTTCCAAAAAATTTTTTATTTGGAGAAAGGGTCTCACTAAGATGCCCAGGCTGGCCTCAAACTTGTGATCCTCCTGCCTCAGTATCCAAATAACTGGGATTACAGGTCTGTGCTACCAGCGCACCGTTATGTGATTCATTTTGAATTAGATTTGAATGCAGTGTGGAAAGGAAATCCCTTGAGCTCTTTAAAACCCATTAATTCCTCACATGGTTCTAAGTAAGTAACAATTTATCCTCATCAAGGCCAAGAAAATGAAAAGAGGAAGTGAAAAGCCCTAAGGTTCTATAATGAGTCATGAACCAATAGGACTTTTCCTTCCTTCCTTCCTTTCTTTTTTTAAGAGATAGAGGGGCACTAAGAGAGAGAGAATCAATTTTTATTTAATTTTCCATGTGGCTTTCATTGCTCTGACACTTTGTTGTATACATGGTACTGGGGTTCGAACCTGCTTACTCGTGCTGTAACCAATAAGCAACTCCTCCAGCCCCAGTATTTTATTTTAAAATGCCTGTCTTTTAGGCTACCTCTTCAGGACCCTTCTTTGAACAGCCTTAGCATGAGGAGCGGAAATCATCACTGATAGTTAACTTTTTAAGAAGAATTACTTTTCAAGATGTATATGACTAATTAAAATTTAGCAGCTTTGTGGTAGACTGCTTGCATAGATAGCATCTATGAGGTCCTAGGTTTGATCCCCCACAGTATTAAATAAAAAATAAATAAAATTAGAATATGCTTTGGGGGCTGGAGTGGTGGCTCAGCTGTTTCGGCGTTTGCCTGGCAAGCACAAAGACTCAGGTTCAAACCCCAGCACCATGTACACAACTAAGTGTCAGAGCAACTAGGGCCATGTGAAAAACTAAATAAAGTTGTATCTCTCTTTCTCTCTCTCTCACTGTCCCTCTCTCTTAAAAAAAAAAAAAAAAGAAGAACATGTTTTGGCTACTGTAGTATTTCCAAATATATTTTGACTGTGTCTTGATTTTTAAGGCAAATCAAGACAATGAATCCCTTTATCCATCTCAGTTTGGTAAAACAAAATATAACTCCTTATTTTGAGTTATGTCTCTAAAAAGAACATTAAAAACTGATTTTGCTTCATCCATAAAAGGGTAAGAATTATCTCCAATTTTTCACATGTTCCCTAAAGGGCAGGGATGTCACAGAATACAACTTTTAGAATAGAAAAGGTAAATTCAAAATACAGTGATATTGGGCCAGTAACCTCATTTTTGTAAAAAAAGAGGACTCAACATCACACACCCACACATAAGCGCACAGTGAAATGGGGTCAAGATAATTACCCTGAAAAGGTCCATAAACAGACATTCTGCACAAGAGCCAAATGTTATACAAATCTACAAGTTATAAAATGAATACCCCTAATACATTCCAAATGCTGGTTATAGACTGAGGAAATTTCAAATGCCAACGTATATGAGGGTACTCACAGGAGAGAGTTTCTGAATAAGGTCATGGGCAACATGGACAAGGTTCTTATCTTCATGGAGACATTTCTGAAACTTTTTGCTCTCCTCATCTTCTAGAAGATCAAAATCAATGGCAGCATCCAATAAGGCCTGAATTAATCCCTTCCAGGATTTTAAGGCGGGAACCTGAGGAGCAACTGCAGCGCTGATGCCTGTTCCAATCACCAGCACAAGTTCCCGGGGCTTCTTGGTTTTTAAGCTTGGAAGTAGCTTCCTGAAAAGCAAAATATATAGGAAGACTGGCATCTCCAACAGATATGCAGTATAGGAAAGACTATCTGACTACTAAAGCTATAGTCAGCTATCATTAAATAACGGTTTTCAGCTCCAACTTTTATAGTTGCAAAGGTGACAAATACGTTTCTGACACTTCTCCAAAATAGCTTAAACAAAACCAGAATATTGTGCCAGTGCTCACAGAAAAACAAAATGCTTAATGAAAAACGAACCTATTTCAGTAATTCTAAAAAAAAATCTTAAAAATCAATTTTCTCCTTCATAGTCTTCACAAACCAAGCAAACCCACTAATATTAAGAAACAGTCCAAATGTATTACAGCTGAGTTCTGCCACCTAAATTTAATATTTTAAACCAATATTAAATTTCAAAAGAATATCTTTGGTTTAAATTCCAAAGAGCAAAGATATCCATACAAATTAAATTCCTATTGCTAAGAAATGTGAAACAAGTGATGAAAGTAAATACAAAATTTAACTATAAATTTTGTAAACATTATTAAAAGTAATCATGATCTAGATAAGCCAAGTATGGGGACAAATCTCATCTCAGTTTTGCTCTAGTCAGTCTTAGGCCAGTCAATCAATCAATAAAATAAACCAAAAAATAAAGAGCAAGAGGAGGACAGAGAGGGAAAGGAAAACAAGGAAAAGTGGCCACCAGAATTCTGAAGAGATAAGAGACTCACACACCTAACAAACAAAGGATCATATGAATAACATTCCTTTCTTACCATGAAGAAGCACAAATAGATTTTTGTTCCAAAGCACATACGAGAGAGAGCATGGGTTCAAGATTGTGTTTCCCATTCCCCTTTCAGTCTAGAGATTATTAAAATGTTTGAAATATGTTCCCTCACTTTAATTTTTGCATGTTTTTTCCCCAAGAAACTGCCTTTCCCAATCTTTCTTTCCAAATAATAAAAAGAACAGAACTAGGATCAGCATTTTGGCAAAGCCTAAGAAAGGAACAGTACTTTGAAACCCTGGAAAATGTGGTTGAGGAAACAACCTCTAGAAGTTTCTTCCCTATCCTCAGCTCCTGCATTCATTCATTCAACAAACAGGAAAAACCTGTGAGTACCTGACAATACGGCCTTAGAGATATACTTAGAGACAAAACAAAATTTGTGGTCTCAAGTTTTTTCTACTAGAAAAGACTGATAATGGATACTAAAAGCAAATGATGAAATATGACTTTCCATAAAGAGGAATAAAGATAGAGAATCAAATACAAACACATAAACACATGTAGAGAAAACTTGCAGAGAATTGACAAGAACTACAAATAATGATTAAATGAGGATGAGGGAGGATCAGGACTTTTGATGGATCGCAGACAGACTTGAGCAGTAGGTTTGTTCAGGGAATAATTCCATAGACTAGGTCTTCTGTGCTGTGTTCTGCCCTGGCAAAACCACCCCCACCCCACCAGTCCCCAGCTGCCACATGCTTTTTTTCTTTGGTACCAGGGATTGAACCCTGGGGTGCTTAATCACTGAGTCACATCCCCAGCCCCTTTTTATTTTGAGAAGGATCTCACTAAGTTGCTGAGTCTGGCTTTGAACTTGTGATCCTCCTGCCTCAGCCTCCCCAGCCACTGGGATTACATAAGTGTGCCACCTTTATTTTTTTTTCCCATACTTTTTAATGGGTGCACTGCAGTTGTACATAGGTTGGCATTTATTGTTACAGATTCGTACATACACACAATGTAACAACACAATTTGCCCAATACTCCTAGTACATTCCCTCTACTTCCCACCCCTTAGTCTCTTTCTTCTACAGATCTCCCTTAGATTTTCACCACTTGCTTTCTTTTAGAAAGCAGTGAAACCTATGGCCATTCTGGCCCTGCACTAGCTCAACAGTATGTATCATTTCTAGGCAAGCAACCTGTTACATGTAAAACTGTATTTCTCAGTGCTCTTGATTTTAAGAGTCCTCCCTGCTGTTAACTAAGTTACCACTAGGGTGGGCTGGGTGGCCCATGACAGCTTGGGAAGCTGAGGCAGAAGGAGTACAAGTCCAAAGACCCTGTCTAGGAAAAAACAAAGCCAAAAACAAAAACAAACATTAAAAAAAAAAAAAAGAAAAACAAGAAAAGTTTAAGAGAACTAAAGACTTGATCCAGAAAGTTCCATAACTGAATAACAAGAATTCTACAAGGACAGAGAAAAAAATTACAATGGAAAGTATCAAAAAAATCAAATAAAATAAGACAACTTTTTCAAAGTGCAATTACTGATAGCTGGCTCAAAAGAGCCAGCCAGTGTCTAGATTTACATGAGGATACATCATTGTGAAATTTGATGTTACTGAGACTAAAATAAATCTTTAGAAACTTCTAGAGCGCAAAGAAAAAGAGGTCACATAACACAAAAAATTGGGAATCAGAAAACAATTTTTATTTTGGAAGTAATCTTTAGACACTGCAGAGAATGAGACTTTTAAAGACTAAGAAAAATTACTTCTTACCTAAATTTCTATATTGTCACAGCATCAAATAAATTTAAACATTATAATAAAGACATTTAATGTCTCCAAAAAATTATCTTCTATGGATCCTTACTAAGAAAGCTACATAACGGTATGCTTCAGCTAAATGAAGCAGCATACCAAAAAACAAGACATGATACATAGGAAACAAGATTCAATATCAGAAAGTTGTAAAAGGAATGCTCAGGATGATGGGAAACAAAAACGGCCAATATCAACATGTAGAAGGCCTGGAAACCACTTTCCAGAGTTGAGTCCAGGGGGAAGAATCCCTGAAACAAAATCAACTAGCAAGTTACTGATGTCTTTTATAATGTCTAGATTTATTCTTCTGTTATAATATCTGAGGATAAACTAAAAGGTACCTAGAAAACAAAGCAAGCAAACAAAAAGATTAGGCAATCTTTAACAGCCTACAGAAAAACAACAGGCAAGAAAGGAGTCACCATCAGAAACACATTAGAAAGCTCAGCTATGAACACAAGCAGAATAATGTAAATATTAAAAACTGGTTGAACCAAACATATAAACACACTGGGAGGATAAAGAGGAAGCATGTGGGGCAGCAACGTGGGGGAGGAGCCAAGAGAGCAAACAGAAGCATTACTTTCCATACCTGGAAAAATCTAAAATGTTATCAGTGCACATATAATATTTAAATATATGGGCGTCATTATAAGAAACAAAAAATTTGAAAGTGATTATCTGAGAGGGGTAGGGTACTGTGAGCCCTATGTACGTACATTACTTTGATAAAAAAATTAAATCCAAAATAAAATTAAACCCAAAATTAAAATAAATTTAAAAATGAAAGTCAATATTGATTAGTGAAAACAACTGGAATACTGGTAAGCTCATGATTTTTCTTTACCTCCCACTAATGGTAATTCATTCTGTTCTTCTGATTCCCTTCTCTTGTTTACCTGGGCTTTTTTGTGGGGGGTGCGCCATCACTGAAGAATCCAAAAAGCTCGTCTATATCAGAGGCCTGGCTCCCTGTAGAAGCCATCCAGTTTCTAAAACAGATTAAATACCAAGTACTGTGATTAGATCTATAAAGAACATCCTTTAAAATAGCACATGCATTCAACAGTTTCTTTTTTTTTTTTTTTTT
>PVKS010011936.1:0-55174 GCA_004027875.1 Aplodontia rufa | reverse complement strand
CAACTTGATACTCTCATGGAAATCCTGCTTCTTGTTCAAGAGGACTGGCGTGGGGGGACCTCATATGTGCTTCTGTTCTGTTTCAAATGTTTATTACCTGATTATGAATTCTCTCGTCCCAGAAGGGACAAGAATTTTGTTTCATGCTTAGGAAAATATCACTATAATTTTGTGCTCCTGATTCATTATAATTCTTTTCCGATGAAATTCCAGATTATCTATCATTCCTTCCTTCCTTCTTTCTTTCTTCTTTTTTTCTTTCCCAAGGGATATTCAAACTCTGAGCCACATTCTGAGCCCTTCTAGATTTTATTTTTGAGACTGGGTGTTGGACACGCTTGTGCAGCAGAGACCCCTGGTAGCTGAGACAAGAGATTTTATGATGGGGGTGCAACATGGCTGCTCCCAGGACCGGTGAGAACAGCAACACATGGCCTGGAGTGGGCGAATTTATTAGCTTTTGTGGCTCTCTCGCAAGAACAGGGCTTGGGCGGGGATTTGAAACTGGACTGTGCCAGGACTTTGCCAGCTCAGGTGTAATGAGGCGGCCAGTTTACCGTGGGAAAGGAATTCCAGCAATGCTGTGCCAGGTGGGGTGTGCCTCTACAAGGTTGTGCTTTGTGAGAGATGAATTGTATTTACATCTAAATAGGGCCCTCATTATTGACAGTCTCCCTAAATTGCTGAGGCTGGTTTTGAACTTGCGATCCTCCTGCCTCAGCCTCCCAAGTGGCTGGGATTACAGGCGTGTGTCACTAAGCCCGGCTCAGAAGGTTTTTGTTTGTTTGTTTTATTTTGTTTTTTAAAGAGAGAAGGGCAGTGAGAGAAAGAATCGATTTTATTTAGATTTTCACATGGCCTTCATTGCTCCAATACTTCGTTGTGTACGTGGTGCTGGGGTTCGAACCCACATACACATGCACACCAGGCAAGCGCTATAACTGGTGCGCCACTGCTGTACTCTCAGAAGTATTTTCTTAAAAATATCAATTTCAGTTTTTTCTCTTTCTTGGGCCAATGACTAGAAATCAACAGTATTTCGCCAACTTTTTTGGGGGGCATTGCACTCATGTCATTAAGAAGACATGAGTGTGGTAGGATAGCCCTAGCTAGCACAAGGCTTGTGGGGCTTTTATATCTGTTGCCCTTGAAAGAGCTGTCAGACAAATGTACTAGTAGTTCAGGGTGGGGACCCTTTTTCCTCCAGGGATTTCCACCAGGCATGTTTATCCTGTTCTGGATTAACTCATGTTGACAACTTCTGGAGAATTGAAAGAATGTCCTAAAATGACTTAAATACTTTGTTCCATTTTGGGGGGAAGATTTAGAGAAATTGGCTGGATTTAACTATTATGACCTATGAGAAGTCTTCTCATAGTATCCTTGCTTTAAAAGATTGCAATCCTGTATACGTGGATTGAGAGCTCATAACAGTGGACTGCTTGGGACAGGCATGTGAGCGAGCTTTCCGTGCGTCTCTCACGTGTCTTGGTGAGACCCCAGCTTGCCCCAGAGTGGCACTGCCAGTTTCTTGGTCATGAGGCCCCTTGGAGATCTTGGAGATATATACGTATCTCCAATTTATATATATATATATATATTTTTTTTTTTGTAACAAGGATTAAACACAGGGGTGAGCAACATGCCCAGCCCTCTTTATTTTTTTATTTTGAGACAGTCTCACTGAGCTGCTTAGGGCCTCACTTAGTTGCTCAGTCTGGCCTTGAACTTGCAGTCCTTCTGCCTCAGCTTCTCGAGCTGCTGGGAACGCAGGTGTGCTCACTGCACCTGTTAGGAGTTTATGTTTTTTTCCTAGTTGATGTTTATTAATATACTGGTAGCTGGTATTTAATAAATACTTGCTGATTGGAGAACACATAAGCGAATGACACAGAAAATCCCCAAACGGTTCACTTATCTGAGACGGCAACATATGAAATAAAACTCGGACACTTCCCCCTTGTCCACTCTCACCAGCCCTGCAGGCTTTGCCCCCAGCTGTGTGTGGTTCAGTCACTCAGTGAGGGGAATCAGAGTGCACCGGTCCTGCCCAGGCGAGGTTCAAGGTACACTGTGGGGCAAAGGACACGCTGCGGGCAGCAGTGTGACCTGTGGTGTCAGGGACTGTGCCAAGGGAGAGAGAGGGCAGTGGGCTCTGGAAATGAAAGAGGGAGATAACGTCTCCCCAGGTGTGGGCCCTGGGAGCGCAGCTTCCTAGAGAAGAGCCTGACCCTGGCCCTGACTTTGAAATGGCGTTGAGAGTCAGTCCTGGGAGATCCCAGGCAAGGAATGCAGCTGTGACCTCGTAGAGGTGGAAAGGAAAGGGCGAGGCAGGTTGGAGAATGGCGGGGTGGAAACTCGAGACAGCCTTCAGGCTGAGTGCCAGGCTGGGGTGGGCCCTGTCCCCGTCATTCTAAAGGGTTTGAAGCCACTCTGTTACTCTCATGCTTGATTCATTCGACCGGTGGTTGTTGAGACCCAGTGGGGCGGTGGAGGAGAGCCTGGATGCCTGAAGGCCAGGGTGGCCACGTGACCTCATTTGTCCTGGAAAGTTCCTCTGCGTGCTTGCCATCCTGGGCATCCGATATGATTTTCCATTTGTCATGGATTTTTCATTATTCTAAAAAAAAATTCCTCTTGCTAGTTGGTTTAGAATAATCCAGGATGGGTTTGGTGGAGCTTCATATGCATATCCGTCTTCTGCAGTGGCCTTGTCTAGAAGCGCATGTGCAAGAACACAGTGCTGGGTGCCCTCTCCAACCCAGGGTTAAACACTAAAGATGAGCAGCGAGAACCAAGAACTGAGAGCACCGCGTCTCTTTCCCCACCCTGCCCTGGCGCAGCTGACACTTCTCAAGGGCACAAGCTCATCCTATGCAAGAGCCAGGCTAGCTGCTAGGTGCAGCTAGTCCTTCCGGTTTGGGTGGCAGAGGGACCAGCATTCAACGCCACTGCTGTTAGTCACATGGGGGTTCCAGTGCCGCGGTTGGAGCCGTGGCTGGTGAAGCACATGGAGCCACCAGGGTACCCTTGGCCGGTTTGGTGGGAAACATGGGGAAGTGTAGGTGAGGTGCAGATGTGGTACACGCTGGGAAATGGAGGCTCTTCTGCTGGAGAACAGGTGGAGAACAGGTAGCTTGCATGCTCTTTCTGGAGCCTTCTTGAAATTTCTTTCTTGTCATAAATCTACAGCTCTTTATGTTATTATTTGCTAATGCTGTTTTATTTTGCAGGAAATCTTCTCAGGAACAAACAGCTAAAAAGAGAGCTCATGTTTGATGAAAAATTAGGGAGTGAATTTCCAGTTCTCAAAAAAAGTGGATGATGAATGTGTAGCTTACTCAAAGATTTGCCTGTCACTTACATCCGCCCCGGGGTCCTAGTGACAATGTCACATCAAGCCCTGGGAAAGAATGCTGCTTGTTTAAACTGCATCTTTCCCCAGCCAGAACCCAGGCCAGTAGCTCTTCTGCGCGGCTGCCTGAATCCCCATCCTGACTGTCGTCACCGCAGAGCTCCTGTGACTCTGGTTCTGCCTTGTTCCTTCACGTTTTTCCCATCTGTATTCATCTTGGCAATTTCTTCTCGGCTCTCAAAGGCCCAGCCACTGCTGTTATCTCCTCTCTGATATTTTCTTCTTCATCCTTATGCACATAACGTGAAGCCAATCTCTGTTCATTTCATAGCCAAATCTTC
This sequence comes from Aplodontia rufa, assembly GCA_004027875.1. NCBI lineage: Eukaryota > Metazoa > Chordata > Mammalia > Rodentia > Aplodontiidae > Aplodontia > Aplodontia rufa. Next base: position 51,478 of record PVKS010011936.1, on the reverse strand, counting down.
AGTTAATGCAAAAACCCAAAAACATTTCTTTTCTCAGCTTAAGAAATACTGATGAGGGGCTGGAGCTGTGGCTCAGCGGTTGTAGTGCTTGCCTGGCACATGCAAGGACCCATGTTCAAACCCCAGTACCACAACACATACACAACTAAGTGTCAGAGAAACAAAGGCCATATGGAAAATAAATAAAATAGATTCTCTCTCTCTCTTTCAGAGAGAGAGAGAGAAGTTCTGATGACTGCTGGTGGCCTGTCATCCAGCTCACCAGGCTTAGATTAAGGGGTCGGGGTAATCATGGTGGTGGTGTAGAGGTGAATGTTTCTACAGGGACATTGAAATGACAGCACGTATGCTATAGTGTGGATCTTGGAGGCTTAGACCCCAGCCCATGTCACCACTGAGAGGTGGTAGAACCCTGAGTGATGAGGCCTGGTGGAGGGAGGTCAGGTCACTGGGGCTATGCCCTAGAAGGGGACGTTGCATCTCCCTCTTGTGTCTCAGTTGCCTTGAGGTGTCCATCTCTGCTTGACCACATGCTCTCCAGTGTGATGTGGTGCATGGTCACGGGCCCAAACGCCACGGAGCCAACCAACCATGAAACCTCCGCACACATGAGCCCAAATGGTCTCTCCTCCTTTTTAAGTTGACTATCTCAGGTATTTTGTCACCACGATGGAAAACTGACGAACACAGTATACCTTGGTGACTCTGGATTTTTCTCACTTTTGAGGTTGCTCCAAATAGTCTCTGTCCCCTTGAAAGAGAGGTGCCTGAATTCAGCTTGCTGAGTATATTCCAAGCAGTTGAGTTAGGCAAGGTTGTCACTTCCCTGGCTGTTCACACCTTTTTGATGGCATATCACAGTGTTGATTCATATAGAACAACAGACGACAGCTGTCTATCACAGAGGTGCTGGGTAAGAATAACCGGCTCAGGGTCACTATCTGGTTAATTAACATACAGTGCAAAACTTTTTTTTTGGTACCAGGGATTAAGCCCGAGGGTGCTTACATCACTGAGCCACATTCCCAGCCCTTTTTTAAATTTTATTTTTGTGACAGGGTCTCACTGAGTTGATTAGGGCCTTGGTAAGTTGCTGAGGCTGGCTTTGAACTTGCAATACTCCTGACTCATCCTCTGGAGTCACTGGGATTACAGGGTGCCAGGTTTGAGTGCAAAGCTTCTCTAATAAACAACCGCATAAATCTCCGAGGCCTAACACAATAAATGCTTATTTCTTACTCCACAGTCCAGAGCGGTTGGGTGGTTGTCCAGGGAAGCCTCCTTCAGTCACAAACCCCTTCCCTGTGTGGTGTTTGCTGTTCCCTAGACCCTGCTGTTCCTCCGCTGAATCCTCTCCTTGGAACAAACAGAGAGCCACCCAGGGTGTTTCGACTGTGCCTGGAGGTGGGCACATCATTTCCACGACTACATTCCACTGACCAGGACCCAGCCACGTGGTTCCAACCTAAGTGCATGGGAGTTCAGGAAGGGCTGACCTCTTACATGCCCAGGAGAGGAAATGAGATTCAGGAACATCTCCGTGGTCTGTGCCACAACCAGGTCATGGGAAACACAGCGGGGTGCAAGTCCTGGGCTCTGCCACTGACTGCTGGGTGGCCTTAGGCAAGTCATTATAACTGTTCCTTCATCCCCCTAAGGATGTTACTAATGTTTGCCCAGCGCGTTTCAGTGAGTTGACATTCACATCCTTATATAAACGGATGTGCTAGTGGCAGGCAGTGTGGCCTGCACCATTTATCGATTGATTGATTGATTATAAGGATCCAGGCAAGGAATACTTTGGAGCACTTGGAACAGTCTAGCACTGGACCAGCTGTGGGCAAAATCTGCTGTTTGTAGCTTACATTCTGGCGTTGAGGTGGATGATAATTATGAAGAAGTAACCTGGCTGTGTTGATGTGTGTGGTGTGACTGGGTGACCCAGGCAGGGTGGGCCTCTCTGAAGAGGAGACCCTTGAGCCAAGACCTCAACAATGAGGCAGAGTCTGACACTTGAATATCAGAGAGAAGAGTGCCCCACGCACAGGGCCCAGACTGTGCAAAGGCCCTGAGGTGGGAACCAGGTTACCCACACAGAGAAGTGGCAGGCAGGACAGCCAATTTGCTGGATGAAAGGGAGAGAGGAGCGATCGTCACATCAAGCAGGGTCTTAACCTCTCCGAACCTCAGGTTCTGGGCTGATGATAATATCACCTGTGCAGGGCTGCTGTAAGGGGTTATATGACATTTTATGTGTGCAATACTTAGAAAAATACCTGGCTCTGATACATATGACCTACATGTGAGCTCTGTCATTGAGATAGGAGTCTTATTCCAAGCACAACGGGAAAGTTTTAGGTGGTTTTCAGCAGGGCAGTGTAACTGTATTTCCACCAGTGCCTTTGGGCTGGACCTGATGTGGATGGGATTTCCTTATTCCTTCCTGACTTGAAGTGGGTAAAAAAATTTTGGTAAAGTCCCCACCAAAAGAAAATGTTTATGACATCACTTTTTCCCCCCATTTTTCTTTTTGACACCGAGCGTTGAACCCAAGGGTGCTTTGTCTGCCTCTGAGCCACATCCCCAGCCCTTTTTATTTTTTATTTTGAAACAGGGTCTTGCTAATTTGCTGAGGCTGATCATGAACTTGGAATCCTTGTGCCTCTGCCTCCTGAGTCACTGGGTTTACAAGTCTGCACCACTTGCCTGGTTCATAACATCACACATTATTTACACTAATTGAAACAGGTATTTTATTTTCTAAACATGTACAGAATTTTCTTTAAAAAGATCAGTACTAAAAGGTACACTTTAGGATAAGGCCTTGTAAGCCTCTGACTTGTCTTCCTCTTGAAAGAGAGCCAACTGTTTTTATATAACTTGTACATAAATTTTTCTGGCTTACTTTTGGGGGGATGTGTGCAAGGTGACACTGAGCTCAGGTGTCTCTTGAGCCTTATGTAAATAAACTGTGGTTTGCATTTTAGAACATGAGTTACCAAAGGTCTATTTGTAGAAAAAGGAAATCTTAGAAGATTAAAGCAAAGGCTTTTAAAAAATCAAATTTTTGCAAAAGCAGATCTTTTCACTCAGAGCAGTAACTAATGTGTTGGGGGAAGAAACACTGCAGACACCAGGAGTCTCCACATTTCTGCAGAAATGTGCTCCACCGAACGAAGCTAGCTTTGTATTCGCATTTGGCTCCTGGCTTCAAATGCAGTTCCCCTGTTTGCTGGCAGGAGAGACTTGGCACCTTTGCCTGTGACAGCAAGGACATCCCAGGGGCCACGGGGTGAGCTGAGGTCATTGTTGCGGTGCTAGGCTTTGGCCAGCTGTTAATAGGAAAAAAACCCAGACAGGGAATTGTTTTCCTACAGGCAGATAATGAATCCCCTGGTCAATACAACCTCCCCAGACAGTGGCTTCATCTCACTGCCACCAAAAAAAAAAAAAAAAATCTTCACTGCTTTTCTGTTTTAAGTGTTAGCAGTTTCAGAAGGTTTGAAATACAAAATTTCCAAAAAGACACATGTCTGGTTTTTGTAAAAATGACTTAGAAAGGAGAGTGGCCTTCTGGAGCTGCGCTGCCAGGGCAAGGCAGGAAATGTGAGAACAAGAGAGGTGGAGGCCCCGGGGGACCTCAGCCACCGTCTGTGCAAGGAAGCCGTGTTGCACTCAGTACCTGGCACATTTGTTGGTTTAACAAGTGCTTTGGATGCTGGGCCTCCTCTTGGGGCCATGCTTGGTGCCAGAGGCTGGGGTTCCACAGTGAGCAAGGCAGGGGCTTGGCCTCCCTCCGGGAGCTCCATCTTTCCAACAGTGAGGAAGTGGGCTGCCACCTGGGCAGAGCCTGTCCCAGGGGGCTGGAGGGTGCCTGGGTATGTCTCCAGGAAGGCATGGTCTTGGAAACTGAGACCCCAAGCGTGAGTGGCAAGGGCAGAGCTGGGCACATGTTCCTAGGAAAGGAATAGATTGCGAAGGTCTCGTGTGTTTTTATTTTTACCTTTCCCTCCTTCTCTTCTTCCTCCTCCAGAATATTCAAAGATGCTCAGCTTGCAGAATAATGGGTACAACTATTTGCACTGATTTTTAAGATGTACTTTGCATTTGTACATACGCAGGTGTAGAGAATGTTTTGAATGGCATGGAGTGAAACTCCGTAAGTCTGTGATAGTCCTTGCTCTGAGAAAGGAGGAAGAGATAAGGCCTCAGGTGAGGACAAAGGAAACCTCATTTTCACCTGAAAAGTTTTATTTATTTTGTTAAAGGAGATAAAAAAGAATTGACAACATTTTAACAGGCAGTGAATTCTGGATGGTTGGTATTCAAGTACTTGTTATATCATTCTGTGTATCTTTCTGTGTTCTTAAAGATATCCTTAACAGAAAAATCAAGAATATAGACTGGATTCTTCAAGTGGCAGGTTTATCTTCAAAAACAAGCTTTCTAAAGTCCTTTTGAACGACAATAGGAGTTGTTGTCAAAGTTTGCATTATGGGATGTGAGATGCAGTCTTATGTTCCTATAAGAATGAACCTGACTGGGCTGGAGTGGTAGCTCAGTGGTTGGAGCACTTGCCTGGCATGTGTGAGGACCCGGGTTCAAACCCCAGCACCACATACACAATGAAGTGTCAGAGAAACAAAGGCCAGATGAAAAAATAGATAAAATTGATTCTCTTTCTCTCTGTTAAAAAAAAAATGAAGAACAGACTGTTATACTGAAAAGATCCACAGCAGTTCATTTATATTATACTCTCTCTTTGGCCTTCAATGCAAGCTGACATTTGTCTCTAGTTACCATGGACCCACACTATGGTACAGATCACCTCTGCATAGTGACGTGAGAACTTTCCCCGGGGCTGTTGGGATCAGGTTATAAAATTGTGGTGCTGCAAACCAGTTTCTATGGCTGAACATATTTTTGCCTCATTTCTAGAGGAACTTCAACTTTTTCCTTGAAGTGAGAGCAGATAAACAACTTTTGGGCACAGTACTTTATCCCATTGGAATAAAGGTCCATGCTCCATTTCAACACCTGACTACAAGACGGAATCAAGAGAATTCCCGGATGTTATAGTTAGGACATGAGCTGCCCCCCAACAGCTCACGTGTGAGTCAATGCAAGAACAGTCAGAGGTGGAAGATGAGCTGTAACCTAATCTGTGGATTGATCCAGTAATATGGATTAACCGGGCGGTACCTGGGCAGGTAGGGTGTGGCCGGAGGGGTAGGTCACTGGGGGTGTCATACCTCTGGGGTTTATATTTTTGTCCCTGGTGAACCAGAATCTCTCTCTCTGTTTCCCTGCTGTCATTCCTGAGCCACTTTCCCCTGCCGTGTCCTTCCGCCATGATGTTCTGCCCTACCTTGGGCCCAGAGCAATGGAGTCGGCTGACCATGGAGTGAACCTCTGCAACTGAGCCAAAGTCAGCTTTTCCTCTACGCTGTTCTTGTCAGGTCTGTTGGTCACAGTGTAGAAAACCTGACTAAAACACCTGAGCCCCGCTGCAGAATGGAGAACTCACCAGGGACTCTGTGGCTCTCCACCCTCCTTGATGTCCTCTTTCAAAGGCCCAGGGCCATCCTGGGCTAAAGCTCCTACCTTCACTCTTCCTTTTTATTTCATTGTGATTCTCTCTCTATGTGGATGAAGCTCTCTGGTGCTGAGCCCCCTCCCTCCAGCGAACTCACCCTCCATCCTTCCTCACCTCCCCAAGAGTCCTGTGCCGTCCTGAGCAGTTGAGGTCCCACAGCTGCCTTTCTGGTCACTTCCTGGGCTGTGTCCTCAGTGCTCTTGTCCCTCTCTTCCTCCACATCCTCACTTAGCAGCCAGCCCTCCAGCTCCTCCCCACAGCTTAAATCCAGCTCCCCGGCTCCCTGTGCCTCCAACCACACCACTGAATGTGTGTGTCTGTGTAGTAAGGGGCGGGATGAACAAAGTGAGTTCCCCCTCCTGGAATGAGTGTTTGTCTCTGTTCATTGACTTCCAGAGGTGCTCACACAGAGGTGCTCTGGTCCAAACTCCCCCCGGCTCACACCCTTTGCACTTGCTGCTGATGACCTCGTTTCCTATTTCTCCAAGAGAACAAAAATGATTCACATGCTCCACCTGCATCTGCTTGCCGTGTCTAGGTCTCCCCTGGGCACAGGTGACCTTGCTCTTATTAGAGTGATTCCTGCCCTCTTCCCAGCAATCGTCCCTCTCCTGCTCCCTAAGTTCCTCTCACTCCCATCAGCATGCAAACATGCTGGAGTGGTGGCTCACTGGTTGGAGTGCTTGCCTGGCACGCACAAGGACCAAGGTTCAAACCCCAGCATTACATAACACAACTAAGAGTCAGAGAAACGAAGGACAGATGAGAAAATAAATAAAAATTTATTCTCTCTCTCTCCCTTTCTCTTAAAAGAAAAAGAAAAAGAAAAAGAGGTCCTGGAGCAGTAGCTCAGTAGTTATGGCACTTGCCTGGCATGTGCAAGGATGCAGGTTCAAACCCTGGCACCATGTACACAACAAAGTGTCAGAGCAACAAAAGCCATGTGAAAAACTAAATAAAATTCTCTCTCTCTCTCTCTCTCATCTCTCTCCCTCTCACTGTCCCTCTCTCTTTAAAAAAATTATCCTTTTTAATATTTGTAAAAAATGCTATTTCAAGCTGGGTGTGGTGGTGCACACCTGTAATCTCAGTAACTTGGGGAGCTGAAACAGGAGGATTGCAAGTTCAAAGCCAGTCTCAGCAACTTAATGAGAACCTGTCTCAAAACAAAATATTAAAAGGGCTGGGGATGTGGCTCACTAGTTAAGTGCCCCTGGGTCCAATCCCTAAAACCAAATATATATATATATATATATATATATATATATATAGAGAGAGAGAGAGAGAGAGAGACATGTAATATATATACATATGTGCATGCGTGCATGTGTGTGTGTGTGTGTATTTTAAAGGTTTCTTTGCCAAGCGACACATCTGGATGGTGTGGTATTTTAGAACATTGGAATATGTGCTAGGGTCCAGTTAGAATGGCTGTTCTCTGTAGGCAATGGCTTATCAATAAGACTGATCTAGTATTTTGCAGCTTTCTGGAGATAAACTCTTAAAAGAATGAGTGTTTACCCTGGTGAATCTTAGAATTGCCAAAAAAAATCATTCCTCCACGAGCTACCCATTTAACACATGAGTTCTTCTGGGGGAAACTGCAACAGGTGAAACCCAAGGTGGTTTATCTATGCTTTGGCATGACCCCTGGATAACAAAGTTTATATACATTGATTGCTACTGTTTTGATAATGTTTCCCCCTCAACTGTATCTCTATATACTTCTAATAAAAAAAAAGAAGTGCTTCTGTTTCATTGAGAATGCTGTTGCTGGTAAACTTTCCCTGCTTACTTCAGATTGGAGAGAGGAGAAAGAATCCTGTTGGATATTTCAGTGGGGATTGCCGGGGAGGGGACTCAGGGTCTCTGGCATGCGGAGCAGGGCACCCTGCCACCATGCTGCTCCCCTAGCCTGGATTATGCTTTTCTCTGTTCACCCCAGTGCTTGGACCCTTGGCAAAGGCCTCAGACATTTTTTAATAACAGTTTCTGTTTGGCCCTTCTCTCGGCAGGTCCCAGAGGGAAAAGTAGTCGTTCTTAATTTCCGGTTCATAGACCTCGAGAGTGACAATCTGTGCCGCTATGACTTCGTGGATGTGTACAACGGCCACTCCAATGGCCAGCGCATCGGGCGCTTCTGTGGCACGTTCCGACCCGGCGCCCTCGTGTCCAGTGGCAACAAGATGATGGTGCAGATGATCTCCGATGCCAACACAGCTGGCAACGGCTTCATGGCCATGTTCTCTGCAGCCGAGCCCAATGAGAGAGGTACTGTTTCCAGAAATGGCAGGAAGGATGGTAATGGCAGTTCGCGGCCACCAAACGCCTACCATGTGGCAGGCACTGTTCTGGGCTGTATATGTTTATTCCTTAGCTACAGCTTAAGAACAGTTCCCAGAGAGCTGAGGAATGCCATTAAACCATTGGGAAACCGTTAGAAAGCATCCGTCTTTTTAAAAGTCCATCTGCACTCTTGTGAGAATTCCAGGGTAGACGTTCATGGAGTAAATATGTGAAGCCCCCTGTTCCTGTATCCACATACAGATGCACAAACACACTGCTTTACCCCTTGGATGCGCTCTAGAAAGAGCCGTGCCAGTGGTTTCCATCTTCTTCCACGTGTGCTGATTGATATTTGTTATTTGTGTGCTTTTACGATAGCTTTTTTTTAAGAGAAGGAGAGAGAATCTTATTTAGTTTTTCATGCGACTTTCATTGCTCTGATATTTCATTGTATACGTGGTGCTGGGGTTCGAACCCGCATCCTTGAGCATGCCAGACAAGCACTGTAACCGCTGAGCCACCGCTCCAGCCCCTCCAATAGCTTTTTAAGAATAGAAGTGAGATTGTATATTCATATTATTTCACAGCTTTTCTTTCTACTTTTTCTTTTTACATCATCTTGTTGGGATATTTTCGTGTTGGTACATGTAAGCTCCCCAGGGTAATATCTTTTCTTTTTTTCCTTTATAGAGGGGGCGCTGGTGTGGTGGCGAAGCAGTTCGACTGCTTCCCTGGCATGTGTGAGGACCCGGGTTCAAACCCTAGCACTACATACACAACTAAGTGTCGGAGAAACAAAGGCCTGATGAAAAAGTAAATAAATAAAATTGATTCTCTCTTTCTCTCTCTCTCAAGGGAGAGAGGGAGAGAGACAGAAGAGAGAATTAATTTGTTTAAAAATTTTTCATCTGGTTTTTGTTATTCTGACACTTAGATGTGTATGCGGTGCTGGGGTTCAAACCTGGGTCCTCATGCATGCCAGGCAAGTGCTCCACCACTGAGCCACCGCTCCAGCCAGGGTAATATATTGAAAGGTAACTCGGCAGGTAAGCTTTGTCAGTTTTTTTGCCTTTCACCAGAGGGCACTTCCTGATCTGCCCTGGGCTTGGGCTAAGGTAGAACAGTACCAACTTGAGAGTCTGAGAATCAAATCGAGGTCCGACGGTGCAGCCAGAATACTGGAGAGAAAATTCTAGCATGGAGCTGCGGAAGTAGTGAGGTATGAAATATACATGTGAAATCTACTCAGATCATCGAGAGCTGAACTCTTCAATGGGGGGAGAACCTGGCAGGAAAGTAGAAGATGAAAAGCTGAGCAGAGCCTGAAGCTGCTGACCACCCTCAGTCTGCATAGAAGCAGCACCGCATCTAGAGTGGAATATGTTGTGGATGACATCCAGCTGCCAATCACGCATATTCAAGAAGAGCCATGCAGGAGAAAGACCCAAGGTGACTCAGACGTCACCGTTAGCAAATCAGAACCTGGAAGAACTGTTTTAAATTTGCTGCCAGACTTCAAGGGAAAGTACATGTAAAATAAATAAACAGAAACTGTAAAAAAATGATTCGAGGGATAATTCTAGAATTAGAAGATAAGAATCTGATTTTAAATCCTACCTGATGGGCTGACAGGTAGAATGGAGATGGCGGAGGAAGCATCGGTGGTGAACTTAAATGCAAGTATTCAATCTGAAACATCAGGAGGAAAAGGGCTGAAGAAAAAGGTCATCAAAGACGAGTCAGAAAACATCAAGGGTCTAACATCTGTAATTTTTGTCTCAGAAGAAGTGATGATAATGCAGGGAAGTGGAAGAAATAATGTCTCTTTCCTTCTAAATTTAGTAAAGAACAACAATTTATAGAGCCAAAAAGATCAACAAAGTCTAAATGGGATGAATGAAAATGAAGCCACACCTAGTCGCATCATAATGAAATTGTAGAAATCTAAGATAAAATCTTAAAATGAATCAGCAAAAGCCAAAAGGCATACAAAAACAACGTGGGGATGATAGCTCACCTTCTTTCCTTCCTTCCTTCCTCCTTTTCTTTCCGCAGTCGTGCTAAGTTGCCCAGCTGGCCTTGATCTTATGAACCTCGTGCTTCAGCCTCCGAAGCCTCTGGCATTACCGGTGCACCCTGCCACACCTGACTGCTGGCTGCTTCTAATCAGAAACAAAGGCCAGAAAGCACGTCACCACATGTTGAAGAACTGGAATAAAACTGTCAACCCAGATTCCATGGCCAGTCTTTAACAATGAAAGTGAAAGAATAGCACTTTTGGATGAAAAAAACCCTATAAATATCTGAAAAGGTTTTATATTTGCAACATGAGAAATAGTGAGGGGAGCTCCCCAGGTGGAAGAAATACCCCGCAGAGTAACGTGAATATACTAGAAGGCATGAAGGTCACTGGGAACGGATCATATAAAAGATAACATATTTTTTTTCTTTTCTTTGTATGTCTTCAAAACGAAAAATTTACTACTGCATTAAGGAATATATAATGCATAATGTAATATGTCTGTCAACTAAAGGATGGAGAGAGAGACAGGGCTCCGCTACCACTTACGTACTCACAAATAGCACATGAGGAAGGACAATAATAACTCCAAGATTGTTGTAGGTTAAATATGCATATTTTAATCTCTAGCATGCACGTTTAAGATGCAAGAGTTGTAGCTAAAAGCCAAAAGATTAAAATAGGATACTGAAGTTATACAATAAACTTGAATCTGGAAGAAGAGACAAATGAAAGAAAGGTAAGAGAAATTCACACTAAATCCAAGCATCCTGATCAGCACATGAAATATGAAGGGCTAAATACCTCAATTAGAAGTCATCTGTCCTTAAAATGGATTGGAATGCAGGACCCAGCTTCTACATGAAATCACTTAAAGTACAAAGACCAAGTAGATTGAAAATAAAAGGATGAAAAAAGATATAATGTAAACTTCATTAAAATTAAAGCTAATGCTTACAAAATAGACATCCTACAGAATGAGATAAAATATTCACTAAACATGACAGAATTTGAATTCACAATTTCACTAAACATGACAGAATTTGAATTCACAATACATAAAGAATTTGTGCAACTCAATAATAAAAAGATAAAGGTCTCAATAAATATGACGTTGGGTAAAACACTTGGATATTCGCTTCACAAAGGAAGATCTAAATGGGCCATAAGTACCAGAAAAATTGCTTTGTATCATCAGTCACCAGGAAAATGCAAATTAAAACTGCAGGAGACAGCGTTACCCACCATGTTGGCCAGAATACTGGCAGTAGCACTGGGTGGCGGTGAGGACGTGAAGCAACCGGAGTGTCACAACTCGAGAGTTATAAAATGACAGACACTTGGGGGAAGTTCCGGTAGTAGTTTTTGTTTGTTTTTTGTTTTTGTTTTTGTTTGGAGAAGGAGAAAGTGAGAGAAAAAGAGAATCATCTATTTTTCTGGTCTTTGTTTCTCCAACACTTAGCTGTGTATGTGGTGCTGGGGTTTGAACCCGGGTCTTTGTGCATGCCAGGCAAGCGCTCCGGCTGCTGAGCCACCGCTCCAGCCCCTCAACATCTCCATCCACTCTTGGCCCTGAAGTTGCACTCTTGTGTTTATGCAAGAGAAATGAAAATACATGCCCACAAAAAAATGATCAGAGAAGCCTCATTCATAATAACCAGCACTGGAAACAGCCCGAATGAGCATCGGCAGAAAAATGGGTAAAGCGAATAGTTCCCGTTGCAATGGAATACTACTCAAGAGTGCAATGGGACGGATTAGTAATTCAGCAGCACGCTGTGAATTATGTGAGCAAGAGATGCAGAACCAGAGGAGCACACCCTACACCATGCAGTTCATGCAGGGCTCTATGGTAACACGACACCAAAATTTCTCAGCAAAGAGGTGTGAGGAGCTGGCAGGTTGGGAAGGGTTACCGAAATGTTGCGAGGAACGAATTCAGTATTATCACACGGGTGTGATTTACGCAGGTACATCTATTCTTCAAACACATACAGCTAAGATGTGTGCATTTTAAAGTTTGTGAATTTACCTCCCCCAAGCCTGTGAAGTAACAGTAGTGGAAACACTGGAGCAGGGTGGGGACTGGGTAGCAATGTAGATGGAACGGTGGAAAGATGGTAAGTACTGAAATTAGATGATGGATGTGTGGGAGGTCATTACCTTAACGCTTCACTTTGTATATGCTTAGAAATTTCCAATAATTAGAAGTTTTATAAATCATCCCACAATCAATTTTTTTAAGAGAGAAAGAGTCAATATTTATTTTTTCATCTGGTTTTTGTTTTTCCGACAGTTGTATACGTAATACTAGGGATCGAATCCGGGCCCTTGCACATGCCAGGCCAGCGCTTTACTGCTGAGCTACCTCTCCAGCCCTCCAGACTCAATTTTTATAATACGTTTTCTTAAATTCAGATATTTAGGAATAGCTATCTTTGTCAAAAAAGTCATTAATTTTAACTCAATTTTTATTTGTCAATTAAATTCAAGGGAAATTAAATTTAAATTTTGTATGAAAATAACTTTCTAAAATCGTTTCTGCCACCTCACCAGTACATGTGCTTTACGTATATCAAATGTTTGCAATAATGATTGTCAGTACTAATTGTGATTAGTTTAGGTGGTGGGATTTGGGATAATCTTTAATTTTCTACTCTGTGTTGCTGAGAGTTTATAAACATGCATTATTCTTACAAATAAATATCATTCTTAAAAGTTAGTTTAGAGATACGTATATATATACACACAGGTATATGGCATATTAAGCTTTCTAGTAGTGAGCGTCGTCTACATTAACTGATTAACATTGTCCATGGGCATTTCATAAATACCAGTACCTTGAGAGTTCTTAGAATTCATGAGTTTTTGAGATAGAAGCTTTCTGAATGGGTGCACATGCCCAGTTGTTTTCTCTTCGTTCATTGAAAAAAGATTTAAAAGAGAAAGAAAAGAAGTGAAGCTGTGGGTCTGAGTGCACCCCTTCCCTGTCCTAATGTCAGGTAACACAAATGTCATTCTGTGCAGCAGACTGTCTCTGTAAGCTTTTATAAAAGAGGAAATTGAAGAGCTCTGCCATTTCCCTGACTTACTGTCCTGTCACCCAGTAGCCCACACTCCTGATGTCCACATAGTTGTATTGCTGTAATCTATGTCAAGGAATAAACATTTTTCTTATATATATATGTTTAATAACTCCAGGAGACCAGTATTGTGGAGGCCGCCTTGAAAGACCTTCCGGCTCTTTTAAAACCCCCAACTGGCCAGACCGGGATTACCCCGCAGGAGTCACTTGTGTGTGGCACATCATAGCCCCAAAGAACCAGGTGAGGCTCCCCAGAATGGGAAGGAAGTGTGCATTTGTGATTTGTCAGAGCCTGTGGTTTGGAGCTGGGGGTACCGGGAGAGGAAGGTCTTGTTGGAGCTATTTTTTTTGTTTGGAGGTGGAGGTTAAAATTCTTCTTTGCTCTATTTGACTTGAAAAGTCAGGGTTTTAACTGCTGTAATTATGATTTTCAAAATAGTCTTCGAATCGTATGGCAGTCCCACCCGGGGTGACCTAACCCTACGCAGCTGTCCTGATCCTGGTGTTGGCAGCAAGCAGTGGCAGCCAGCTGGGAGGGTAAAAGTCACCCAGTGCCTGCACGTTCAAGGCTCCAATTGCTCACAAGGCGGACACAGCCAGTCCTGAGCATGGCTGTCCCAGACAGCAGGCCAGACCATCCCAGCTTCCCAAATGACAAAGCCAGTGAAAGCCAGCCATGTCATCTGGTCACAGCACCAGGTGTCCAGTGTGGAAGCTGGGCTGCTTTGAGGTGTTTTGGAGTGCTCTTTAAAATAAAATTTATAAAAGTTCCCTAAAAATTTTGTTTATTACTTTAAATCAATCAATAGAGAAGGCCTAGTTTTCCAGTATTAGTTCAGGGTTGTGTGAATTTTTGCCCTTTCTGGGAACCACCCTTAGATATTAATTGCAAGACAGAAACCTGGCTCAGGAATAGATGAAAATTAATTTGTGCAATTTAAGAAATAACAGTAAAAGTTATTATTATTATGAACACTATTGTAGACTTTAATCCAGACACTGTGAGTTGAGCATTATAAGTTTTTTTGTTTTTGTTTTAAAGAGAGAGGGATAGTGAGAGAGAGAGAGGAGAATCAATTTTATTTAGTTTTTCTTGTGGATTTCATTGCTCAGACACTTCATTGTGTACATGGTGCTGGGGTTTGAAACCGGGTCCTCACACATGCCAAGCAAGTGCTGTAACCGCTGAGCCACCGCTCCATATCCATTATGATTTTTTTTTCTTTTTAAGAAAGAAGGACAGTGAGAGAGAGAGAGAGAGAATCAATTTTTATTGAGTTTTTCACATGGCTTTCGTTGCTCTGACACTTAGTTGTGTACATGGTGCTGGGGTTTGAACCTGTGTATTTGTGCATGCCGGGCGAGTGCTGTAACCACTGAGCCACCGCTGCAGCTCCATTATGATGGTTTTTAACACAACTTTTCTAAATTGATCTTTCATGTAGCTTACGCAGACATTATTTGCCATATATTTATTTTTAAAATGGGCTGTTATTCGGGTAACATATCATGTCAGTCATGCAAATACAAATACGTAAACACAAATAAATACATTAATCATAATCTCCAAACTCAGTTTTATGTTTAAGAAGAAAAACAGTCATTCATTTAATAAACAGTCTAAAAGTCTATCTGATTGGTTTATAGCTTAAAATAACATTTAAAATTGTATTTCTGAAACATTCAAACCATTATTTAATTCTTGAAGTGATATTGGTCTTTTTTTTCTGTGACATTTCTAAATATACTTGACCCAATATTTTAACTTAGTTAACTTGAAGAGTATATAATTCAGCATTTCTCTTCCATGATGATTTGGTGACTGACTTTGAGTTTTGATAATGTGGCTCTTGGCTTCAGCCCGTGAGTTTTCCATCATCATCGTAGTGTTTGAAATCATTAGCAGCTCTGTCCAAAGCAGAAAATCAAAATGGGAAAATTAAGTCTTAAATAATTTCTACGCAGGTCTGGAATTTTTCTGCTGAAGAATTGCCTCCACCTTTGATCAAGCCTTTCTCCTTTATCTTCTTGTTTACTTATTTTAAATCTTCTCTCCATACGTTTTTATGTGATTGATTTCTAAATAAAGAAAATTCAGGGGCTGGAGCGGTGGCTGGGAGGTTACGGCGCTTGCCCAGCATGCGCAAGTACACGGGTTCAAACCCCAGCACCACGTACACAACTAAGTGTCGGAGCAACGGGGGCCATGTGAAGAACTAATAAAGATTGATTCTCTCTGTCCGTCTGTCTGTCTCTCTCTCACTGTCCTTCTCTCTTTAAAAAAAAAAAAAAAAGGAAAAGAAAATTCAGCTAATGTTTGAATGCAAAGCATGGTGGCTGGTGAGGAGTCTCTGGAACCCAAAAGGAAATACTTTAGAGCCATGAAAAGCAGTGTTAAGTAGGAATAAGCCATTCTCCACCAGGGACACCGACTTCTTAAGGGTAGATGAATGGCTTTACATTCCAAGCCAAAATTCACCTCTGTGTCCTTCTCTGATGTTGTGGTTCTCATCTTCCCCAAGATTAGCATGTGTGAGTCTTCTTTATCTAACAGAAATTAGTGCCCATTAATAGGAATTAGCTTCCACGGTCCTCCCTTAGGTAGCAGGGAGGGTTGCTGTCCACCTGCTGCCCAGCAAGAGTGGACACCGGCTGGCTGAGTGCCATGGGTGTTGATGAACCCCATGAGATTTGCTTTGATTCATGTGTTGAAGGTGATCATAAAGAATCTGCTGGTCACGGGAATGAATGATGTTGTCTATTAAATCAGAATTTCCCATTCACTTGAATAATTTAACACTATTCTCTATATTCAAAAAAAAAAAAAAGTTCAGGAACTTAAGAATCCTAACGATTGCGTGCATCAGTGCTTTCATGCAGCCTCTTCGAAGACCTGCCACTTCCCAAGTAGGCTGTGCTCAGTGACTCATGTTTCAAACACACTTCAGGAAGACGAGCCGGTCAGTTCCCCCTTCCCGAATCGCTGATCCTGAAAAACGATTCTTTCCCATGTGATAAGAACGTCAATCTCTTTCCCTCCAAAGGGGAACAACTCTGTCTACTCACATCATCCCCCACACCCCGACATGCTCCCACGTAGGGGACATATACTAGATAACGCTTGTGATTGCTTTTTGTTTTCTTTGAGAAAAGAATGAAGTTGGAATATAGCCCTCTCTCCCACTCCAACACATACCCGATTATCCACTTGGTCTTAATTCTCTGTTCTCCCCCACCACAGGTTTATTGAGGTACAGCTGACAAATAAAAAAGTATATATTTGCAGTATACAGCATGTTTTGATAAATGTCACAATGAAGCTAATTAACATATCCGTCACCTCACACAGTTGTGTGTGTGTGTGTGTGTGTGTACGTGTAGTGCACATTTATGATCTGTCAAAATTTTATACCGCACACTGTTAACTGTAGTTACCAGCTGTACAATCCATCTCCAGAAGCAACTGTAGCCTAATGTCCGTTGCTGCAGTTAGTGTTCGCATACTTTCATAGCTGTGAGTGAATAGGCCTCTTAAGACCCTATCTAGAAAAAAACAAAAACAAACAAACAAAAGAAAAGACCCTGTCTAGGTGGGGGGGGGGCTCTTGGGGGTAAATCTGGTTTTCAGAATTCATATACATATATATATATATTATATTATTTCATTAAAAGCTTGTTTGATTGTTCAACAAATAAATTTCTGAATAAAATTTAAAAAGATCCTATCTAGGGTTGCTCTGGGCGTGCAATTAACATTTATCATGATTAACAATGAAAGCAAAAGAATTCCATGGTCTTGTTACGTCAGAAGGAAACATGAAACAAGACACTCAGTACTTTTTTTAAACATGGTATTCTACAGATCCTAGGAAAGGAAAAATTTCTTTTGAGATTATTCAATAATGCTATTTTTTTTTAAAGAGAGAGGACAGTGAGAGAGAGAGAGAGAGAGAGAGAGAGAGAATCAGTTTTATTTAGTTTTTCATGTGGCTTTCATTGCCCTAGCACTTTGGTGCTGGGGTTCAAACTCACGTCCTTGCGCATGCCGGGCAACCGCCGTAAGCACTGAGCCACAACGCCAGCCCCTCAATAATGCTATTTTGACACTTCTAATGTTGTGCTTTCTCCAAAGCTTATAGAATTAAAATTTGAGAAGTTTGATGTGGAGCGAGATAACTACTGCCGCTACGATTATGTGGCTGTGTTTAACGGTGGGGAAGTCAACGACGCTAAAAGAATTGGAAAGTATTGTGGCGACAGTCCCCCTGCGTAAGTAGCTCCTATTTATGTTATTAATATTTTTATAACTCTGGATTTGTTGTTTTTTTTTTAATTAAGTTTACCATTTACATTGACTTTCCGGAAGATTTGATGCTACTGTTGTTGACACATTCTTGGGTTCTGTGACAGTGGAACCCTATCCAGCACCGCCAAGAGAGAATAGCCAACCCAGGCCCTGCAGCAGCAGCGGGAGGAGCGTAGGGAAGCCTGGACAGGCACGTGGGTAAACAGAGGCAGAGCTGGTGGGCATCGGTGTCCTGCACAGGTGCACCTGACCATCAGAGTGGAATGGGAGAAATGAGCGGGGGATCCAGGCGAGAAGATCTGGAAGTCCATGACAAATGAGGACGCTGTCACCTGGCGGGGATCTGTCCTGGGCTGCCTGAGACCTCGCACCTGGTTCGCACATCGGTGTCCAAATTGAAAGGTTGGTCTCATGGATGAATGGAGAAGACAGCAACCAACAGTTCTTTTCAAGCAAAAATGGACAAAGGAGAAATAATCATTACAGATATTTGATCAGTACTTAAATTTTCCTGTCCAAGGTTTTATCCATGAGTTCTAGCACACATTTGAGAAACAGGAATTTTCAACACTATCCAGATTCTTCTAGAGAAAAAGAAGCATTGCTCCACAATTAATTGTATAAGTCTAATATAAACTTGACATCTGAAGGTAGGGTATAAGCCCGGCATGGTGGTGAACACCTGTGATCCCAGTGACTGGGGAGGCTGAGGCAGGAGGATCGCAAGTTCAAAGCCAGCCTCAGCAACTTAATGAGACCCTGTTTCAAAATAAAAAAATAAAAAGGGCTGGGGATGAGGCTCAGTGGTTAAGTGCCTCTGAATTCAATCCCTGGTACAAAAAAAAAGAATAAGAAAAAGAGGAAAACAGGGAGATTATAAGAAAAGATTATTAGAGACCAATGTCACTTATGAATATGATGAAAAATGAATCCTAAAAGAAAAATATTAGCAAGCTAAATATAACAATGTATGCGATAAGGCTCTATGACTAGGAATTCAAGATTGGTTTCAATTTAGAAAGTCTATTTTATTTAGTTTCATACATTACCAAATAAAGTGTGATTTTGTTGGAAACATTTTATTAAAACGTTCATTAGCTTGAATAAAAAAGTTCGTATTTTGAAAACTATTTTAAGAGCAAAAATACTAAATATCCAAGAATAAACATTTAAAGAATCTTGTGCAAGGCCTCAATAGAGAAAATTAAAATCATACTTAGTGATTTTTTTTTTTTTTTTGTAAAGAGAGAGGGACAGTGAGAGAGACAGAGAAAGAAAAAACTTTATTTATTTTTTCACATGGCCTTAGTTGCTCCAATACTTAGCTGGGGTTTGAACCCTGGTCCTCGTGCTTGCCAGGCAAGGGCCGAAACCGCTGAGCCACCGCTCCAGCCCCTAATATTTTTAAAGACCTAAATAAATGGAGCTATCCAGTGCTCATGGATAGGAAAACCATATCATTTACAACATTGAAATTGGTTTTCCATTAAGCAGGTCAGTCTGATTCTAAAATTTATACAATTGGCAAGGGTGTAGGTGGTGGGGACAAGACTAAGTTCCGGAGGTGATCCCTGGCAGGAGGACTTGGCGTACCGTGCCTGCCAGCGCGTCGGAAAGCTGTCGTAAGGAAGACAGTGCAACTCAGCAAAGCAAGGAGCAAGCGGACCGATAAAGCACCGAGGAAAGATCAGCTGCACCTGCAGATTGTGCACGTCACAGAGAGCACGGGCCCGATGACAGCAGAATCATTCATGCCCAGGAAGCGTGAAATCACCCCCAGATCTATGAAAATCAACAACAGGTGAGTTCGAAAACGTAAAAAGAAACTCAAGTGAGAATTTCAGTTCACGCAAATATGCTATAAAGAGTGGGGGTGAAGGCACAAGGGCAAATGGACTCCAGTTTCTGTACGTGCTTTGGCTGGAGTCCTGAGTTCCAGAACATACCAAAAGAATTGGGACACGACAACTCCGTAGAAACAACGGGCGAAAGATGTGGAAAGGTGCTCCCAAAGAAGTCGGCGCAGTGAAGAAACTTCTGAGGAGTGTAAACTGGCATAGCCGCTTTGGAAAGGAGTTTGGCATGATCTCGTGCAGTTGAAGTGAGCGTGTGTCCTGTGGCCTGGCATGTGGCAGGTCACACCCTCCTGGTGCACAGCTTGCTCACGTGCACCGCGAGACCTGTGCCAGGATGTTCTCAGCAATCTTGTTTATGTTCCTGGACGCAGTGTTATCAAGAGCACAGGTGAACTATTCCAGTACACGCCGCACAGGACAGTGGTGAGCCTCGCGGTGACCACACACATGAAACACCACTCTCCCGCTTTCGTGTGAAGTGTGAAAACACGCGACGTGTTTAGTGACACACTTATGTGTGATGAACCCGAAAGAAACAACAACAGGGAAATGATGAACACAAAATTCAGGCTCCTGGCTGCTTCCTCCAGGGAGACCGGAGGCTGCGGAAGCCTCTGCCATGCTCTGCCCACTTCTGGGGAGTGTGCCTGGCACAGTTTGGCTGCAGCCCACCAGCTAGTGCTTTCTTCAGAGAAATATTTTTCCATCATCAGAATACTTCTGGGGTTGGGCAGGATAGGAGAAAACCTGTTTCAGGAGCTTTTCCTCTGTTAAGAATGTGCCCCGGAGGCTGGAGCGGTTGCTCAGTGGTTTCAGCACTTGCCTGGCATGCACAAGGACCCAGGTTTGAACCCCAGCACACGTACACAACCAAGTGTCTGAGCAATGAAAGCCTCGTGAAAAACTAAATAAAATTGATTCTCTCTTTCTCTGTCTAACTGTCCCTCTTTCTCTTAAAAAGAAAGAAAGAAAAAATAACAAAGAAGTGCCCAGGAGGAGCACTGGGAGTGGGTGGGCACTGGGGATCGGTGGGCATTCCTTATCATACTTGTGCCTGGCTCAATGGACTATGGGTGCCATGGATCTGAATTCAGAACCATTTGTCACACTCCTGCTATAGGATGGGTGCTATGTTAGGTACCCAGAATACAAAGATAAATGAAAAATACAAAGAGAAGTAGGGGGAAGGAACCAAAACAAGGCGGGTAAACCGACAAAGGAGTGTGCTGGATGGAGTCCGTTGGCCCAGTCTGGGCATGTGACCAGAGGAAGCTCTTTGGAGGAGATAGTGCCTCTATCTAGAAAGGAGGACAGCCTCATTCCAAGCAGAGGGAGCTCCGTTGAGAAAGACGCACAGGGAAGACAGATGCTATTTCTGGAGCCTAAACCTTGAGCCGGGCTAAGCAGATGAGGCGGAGGGGTGCCCGGGGATCCTCGTCCTGCAGAGGGGGAGCCCGCCAAGTGCGTTGAGCCCGGGGCGACCTGCGCAGTGGCTCTAGACCCCCATCCTAGACAAGAGGAGAAGGGAGGCCAGTTTGGAGGTTGATGGGGCAGGTGAGGACGAGGAGGTAGAGAGGAAGAGGAGGATGTGGATCAGGAAATGCTTAGGAGGCAACAGGAGCAGGACCGAGCGGCTGGCTGGCTGGCTGTAGCAACTGAAGGAAGGAGAGTCTGGGATGGCAAGCTGGGGTCCACTAACCCAGCCGGCTGCGAGCTGCACAAGGAGCGTCCCAGGCCAGCGTGGGTTTGCCCGCGAGCGGTGATCTGCGGGCGATTCCGCCCGGCCTTCCAGGAATTAGCAGATGCCGTGCTTGGCCCTCAGAATCTTATGGCGCTGTGATCCTGTCACATTTAAACAAAGCTCAGTGGGGAAAAAAAAAAAAGCTGTCTTTGCTATGAAATACTCCTTGAGAAAATTCAATTTCCGATGCAATGCATCCGAAAATAGTTCTCAGAAAAGGCAGCGGCTGATGACTGTAATTACAGCGTCACAGGGAGAAGGCTGACCCCAGTGGGTCTGGAGGCTTCCTTTGCTGCTTACCATAAGTGCTTTTTGCAGGTTTAACATTTAAACAAGATCGGCTTGTTTTATTTGTAATTGTAGGTGAGAAGCGTGTTTAGTGCACCGTTTGTATTTATTTAATAGATGTGCTTTTTGAAAGCAGGTTAAAATATTTCCATTAAAGGCTTGAATCGCAGAAGCATTATTTAAATGATCTTAGTCACTTTGAGGACTAGAAATACAAATGTAGGCCATGAAACTCAGTTTTATGTTTATTCCAACCTTCGGCACAGAAAGTTATTATTCAAGGCAGAAAAAATTCTGCAGTTTCTCTAACTGGTTCAAGTATAGATCTAGCCACTCAAAATAGCTGGTGGGTGCCTGGGGAATTGCTTAATTATGCTGAAGCAGCGACTTGACTAAGAAGACGCTTCAAAAAAAAAAAAAAAAAAAGTTCAGGCAAGCCAGGTGCGCACCTGTAATCCCAGCAGCAGCTTGGGAGGCTGAGACAGGAGGATCGAAAGTTCAAAGCCAGCCTCAGCAACTTAGCTAGACCCTGTCTCAAAATAAAAATGGGCTGGTGATATGGCTCAGTGGATACGTGCCCTTGGGTTCAATCCCTGGAACTGAAAAAAAAAAATTAAGTCAACTCACAGACAATTCAGTTAAATAACTTGTTCAATCTTTTTCTACTTCTGACTGAGTTTTTACATAGACGTAACCAAAGGCATTTTTATCTAAATAACAACAGCAAACCTTAAATGAAACTGCTGTCTTGTGTAGTATAGTGATCCCCTAAGATTTCGGAGAGCTTGGGGTCTCAGTTACCATCTGCAAGCTCCTGAAATGAGAGTTTGTAGTGGTGTCGCTGGTGACCGCTGAAGCAGAGGAATCACTTTCTGTTTTGACTTAAGAGCATTTTCCTAATTGGGATGGACTGTAAATAGAAATGTCTCCATTTCAGGCATGCATTAGAACTCCCGTTAGAAATAAATCGGAAGTGCTTTTATAACCCGTGTGGCTTTCTCTTTATCCCAGGGTGCCCAGCCCACTGAGATAATCCATCTGGCTGGGGAGCCGGAATTTGTTCATCAGATTCTCTGGCAGGCTTCTTGGCTCCTCAGGCTCCTTGGAACCCACAGTCTTAGGTCAAAGGCAATGTGCAGCTCCCAAGCAGGCAAACCCTGAGGACAACCAAACATAGCTTCAGTGTCTACACTGGTCCCCGTATCCACTGCTGTCTCTGTCGAATCGCTGGGTCCTGGGTTCAAATCCTGGTTCCCACAGATGGCTTTGGCACATCACTCAACTGTCTGAACTTCAGCTGACTATCCCAGTAGAAGGGGGTAAAAGCTGGGTGGTTGTGGAGCTAAGCAAACACCTGTAAACGTTAGTTACTGTGCTAAAATTTAGCAGATTGAGGCTTTACCTTTTTTTAAGTGTTTTAGCTTTTGGTGTAAACAAATGGCCAGTGTATTGTTAGAAATTAATGGACAGCTAGAAAATTTTGTATTTTCAGAGAGGTGCCACTTAAACCTAAATATGTGTATTTAAACATGTTTTCTTCTCGTAGGCCAATTGTATCTGAGAGGAATGAACTTCTTATTCAGTTTTTATCAGACTTAAGTTTAACTGCAGATGGATTCATTGGTCACTACAAATTCAGGCCCAAAAAATTACCCACAACTACAGCAGTGCCTGTTACCACCACACTCCCTGTAACTACAGGTAAGTGTTTCTGCTTGGAAGTTTTGTGCAAAAACTTAGGAGTATGAAAAGTTCTTTTGGAAAAAAAATTTTTTTAAAGATACTAGAAACTAAAATAATGAACTAGGATGAAAACTTATGTAAGAAAATAACACAATACCATTGATGACAGAGACGTAGGGTAACAATGCTTATAAGCGAATAGCTTTAAAACTTCATCTAAGAAAATGATGACCACTTAACCGTTACTAAGGAAACCTGTTATATGCACAGATCAGTGTAAGCCCAACTTCCCTTTATTAGCACTTGACAAATGGGTGGTTTTCTATTTTTTTTTTTGTAATCCAAAACATTTTAACACAAAACTATACACATTTTTGCAGCACAGTGTGACGTTTGCTAGCATGTATATAATGTGTAATGGTCAAACCAGGGTGGTGAGCATTTCTATCTCCTTGAACATGTATCATTCTTTGTGCCTGGAAACTGTGAACTCCTCTTTTCTAGTTCTTTATAAAATATGTAATAAATAGTTATGAACTGTAGTCACCCTGCTGGGCTGTGCGGTGCTAGAACTTAGTGCTATCTCGCTGTAATTTGGTGTCTCTCAGTCAGCTTCCTATCCCCTCTCTCCTGTGCTTCTGTGGTTTTCTTCTTATTACATGAAATTTTGCTATTTTAGGTTAAAGTTCTATTCCTGCCAGTTTTCATGTCTGCAAATTTCAACTGAGAACGTTTTTGCTTCTCGACAAAATGTTGTACAAACTGCATTTTTTTTCAAATTGGAGTAAATAAAAAATATATTCAGCACATTTGGGAAACTCTGGTCTGGGGCCTGGTCTAAGAGATGGAGAGGCAGGAGTAGGTCCCTGTATCCAGTCTTATGTGCACCCCCCAGTGGGAATCTCAGGATTCAGATTAAGAATCTAAGTCCAGGGAAGAGTAAAAGTGCTGTGTATGGGGGGAGGCACAAGATATGCAATAGGCTGGGACACACCAGCTTTGTTGCCCTCCGTGTTTGGCACCCACCCTGGACAGGCTGTGCTGAGCATACGCAGCGCTTCCAGCCAGGTCTGGTTTTTCTGGGCACTCTGCTAGTGGGCCACCTGGTGGCCTGAATAGGCACTGCCTAATGTTACCGCACTCAGCTCCACAGGCCAGGTGTTATTCTAATCTAGTCTCTCCCAGGGTACTGAAGGTGCTCTGACTTTCATCTCCATCCTGTATCACCTAGATATTTTGAAACTGCTATGCATTTAAAAGAACGCATATCAAACTCCTATTTTATTCTGTTGTTTGTTTTTGGTGATGCTGGGGATTGAACCCATGGCTTGGAGCATGCTAGGCAGGTGCTATACCACTGAGCTGCACCCCTAGCCCCTCAAATTCATGTTTCTTGCTGTTTTCTGCCTCAAGATGCCTTTCCACCTGTTTACCCAAGCATGTACACCGTGTAAGAAGCCACACTTGGAGGGTCACCTTTGTCCTCCTCTATCTTACCCCCGCCCCGGCCATGTGGTTGTGCTGTTAAAGGTGTTTTGGCCAGCCTGGCTGTTCAACTTGGCAGCACTGACTGAGCACTGGAGATGTGGCTACCAGTGCCAGAAACTAAAGTTGTAATTTGATTTTAATTAATTTGTTGAAAAGTCTCTCGTGGGTAATGACAACCATACTGGGCAGCCGAGGGCCACAAACATTTTTGGTGATGTGTAAGACCCTTCACTCTTTGTTCCCCTTTATGGCTTTATCTTCAGGCCCTGTCTCCTCTCTCTGTAAACTGAGTATTTTGGTTTTTATCCCAGTTGTGCGGGAAAGCTGTGGGTAGGTTTAAGCCAAGTTCAAGACCAGATCTGCATAGTGTGACAATCGCTCTGGCCAGTGGGGCGGCTGGATTGTAGGAATTAAGAGGATGAGCAGGTTCTCTGGTTGGCCAAGTGAACTGTACTGTGACAAAAATAGGGCTAGTCAAGAGATGAAGGGGAGATGTTGACAGGCCGTGGTGCCAGGAGAGTCAAAAATGCCACCCAGGGTTTGTACACCTGGAGCATAATGCTGTTGTTCACTGAGGCAGAGAAACAAGTTTGAGGAGAGACTGACATATTAAGCTGGGCCCTGGTTGGGTTGGAGGTGTCTGTGGGGCATTCAGATAAAGATGTCATGCGGTCAGACACACAGGCCTCCAGACCAGGAGAGACTTACGCAAGACATTGAATAAGAGTCGTGGACGCATAGATAGATGACACCGTAAACAAGAATGAGATTGCTGAGGGTGCGTCTGCAAGGAGGGGAAGAAGCCTCTAGGAACCCCACCTTTCTAAAGAGACTGATGCAGGCATGGCTAGGGAGGGCGGAGGAAGAGCAGAGGCCGGCGCTGGCCAGTGAGTCACCTGCCCATGAGATTTCAGGTAAGGTGAGGACTAAAATGATCTTGTGGCGTGGAGGCCATGGGAGGCCCGAGGGACATTCTGTAAGCCATGTCATGCAGGCAGAGGCCAGACAGAGCTGCAGAGCATGTGGGTTAAGGCAAGGAGGCGAGACCCTACGTTCCAGCGACTCGGGCCACGAGTTTGCCCTAAAGGAGGGTGAGAAGCCCGGGAGTCGAACAGGCAGATGGGAAGTAGCAGCAGAGGAGGATGAGAATAAAAGGCAGTGGAAGGGACAGACCAAGAGGAAGCTTTGTCCAAATGAGGGAGGGTCTGCCTCCAGAGGACCCCAGAGCCACCACGGACCATGGGCGACCTCCCCTCAGAGGAATGGAAGAGAGGGACAGAGGAACAGGACTTGGAGGTCTGGTGGAGCGCTGGCAGACATTTTCTACTGTGACTTCAGTTCCTCTGTCACAAAGACAAGGTCACCTGCTGAGAAGGGATGAGGAGGTTAGGAGGAGAGCATTTGGGAAACAGCTGTGGAAGTGAGAGTGCGCTGATCACCAGAGTGCCTGTGACTTTGCTGAAGGCCCTCCGTGTGCTCAGCTGTCTGAGCGCAGCCACGGAGCATGGAGACTGTCCTGAAGCATTCCTCAGGGACTAGGGACACAGGGGAAAGGCAGCTCGAGGTATTGTCATGAGTGTTGAAATAGTGGATCATGGAAACCAAACTAAGCTGGTACAGCAGGCCAGGCTGGCGGATTGGAGGAAAGGAAGGAGGGCAGTGTACCCAGCCTCCAAAGACAGGGCAAGGAGTCGGCAGGAGAGCATCCAGCTCACGAGCTCAAAGGTGAACAGGCTACACTGTGCGCTGGGTGTCTGGGTCTGAGATGTTGGCCATGCATTCATTTAGCACGAGGACATGTGAGCCTGGGACTGAGGGTTGATGGAGATGGAGCAGAGGGAAGGTCCTTGTTGGGGATGAGGACACGGGCCTGAGGGATCATCTGTGAGGAGGGTGGACCCACCAGGAGGTTGCAGGAGCACAGGAAGAGGAAGCTGAGAACCTGGGCCCAGTGAGAAGACAGTGGCGGACAGGTGACCGTAAGATGAGATGGGTATGGTGACATAGCCTGTGAAGGCCAGAGAAGCAGGGATCCAGCAAAGGGCGGGGAGCACCATGGGAGACCCAGTCAGCTCCCGGATGTCCTGAGGCTGAGGAGCTGTTTCCCATGGTCCACACAGAAGGCTGTTGGCTTTCACCAGCAAGCTGTTTATTAGCAGGGGTTCAGATTAAGAGTAAACAAATAATAAATTCAAGGAGTCAGAGGAACAGATTAGAAAGGCAATATTACATTTGCAGATGTTTGCCCAAGAAGTGCAATTCTGTTTCATTCTTCATAGCATATTGCCACACATAAACCAATAATTAGCAAATATTTTAAAAGCATTTCGACTACAATGAACGGAACCGGACTGGAGCAGTGGCTCAGCGGTTGGAGTGCTTGTCTGGCTTGCGTAAGGACCTGGGTTCAAACTCCAGCACCACATGCACAACTAAGTGTCGGAGAAAGAAAGGCCAGATGAAAACATGAAGTTGATTCCCTCTCTCTTTCTCTTGAAAAAAAAAAAGATGATAATGGAGATTATGTGTTTTGATTTTGCCAACCCAGGGTTTCTCAACCTTGGCATATTTTCATTCTGGATCTGATGATCACTTGCTGTGGAGTGTCCCATGTGGGGTGTTTGGCAGCATCCCTGGCATCTACCCACTAGATGACATTAGCACCCCCTAGTTATGACAACTGGTGTTTCCAGATATTGACATATCACCTACAGGGCAAAATTGCCTTCAGAGGACAGCCACTGTTTATTTAGTTTTACTTTTAAATTTGTCTTCTTCTCAGTTCTTAAGATTCTAATAGTCAATGCCAGGCTCAAAATAAATATTTAGTGAGTGCTTGGATCCAATGTGACTACATGCGAGCGGCATATCTAAACCTACACCACTCACTTGCAGGCAGTGACATTTTAAATGCACCAAGAAAGCTCCTTTTATCCTCAGGGGAACTCTGTAGGATTACTTTTGTAAAGTGAAGAGTTAAACTGTATTTTATGAGTTCAGATTTGTTTTACTAGGTTTTTTCTAAGCAGGGCACACATAGAGTGTATCTATTTTTGGTTGTAGTGTTAGTTTTGCATAAGGAAGAAGAGAACAGGGCTAAATTTGGATTATCTTTGATCTTAGGTTTAAAATTCAGTACAGGGTATTGAGTTGCCCTGGGGAAATTAGAGCAGCATGAAGAATTTCTTCCACATGGTTTATAATTATTTCATTACAATGATAGATGGGTGGCTCAGGGAAAGAAATGATAGTTTTAAATGGATAGATTCAGATGCAAACCCCAATTAAACTTGAGTTCACTTTCCTGCATCTTATGTCTTTCTTCTTTGAATTTAGGTTTAAAACCCACAGTGGCCCTATGTCAACAAAAGTGTAGCCGATCGGGTACTCTGGAGAGCAATTATTGTTCAAGCAACTTTGGTAAGAAATAAGAAAATAAAAAGCCTTTTCCCTTTAATCAGAAACTTGAGACTACGCGCTCCCCCTCTAAGGAATTCCATGAACTCAGGGGTGAAGGCCAGTAGCATCTTCATCCACCCGGGAAATCATCTTCGCATATGCAAGCGCGTGTTGCTTGCGTTACTCGAACTGTTAGATAGCACGGGGGAGATAAGCAAGCATTCAGAAAATGTGCTTTTGTTCATGGAAGTTTAACAATTTGACTCTTGGTTCATGTTATTGCTCTTCGCTGTGTTCCAGCTGAGTATTCCTGAGACACTCAGTGCGTTACTCTCCCTCGGATGCTTTCCATGTTCCTAGTATCTTTTCATACATCTATAATTCATATTAAGTACATCAGAAACACAGCCGAGCCACGTTCCGCAGCTGGCCTATCTCGGAAGAAATTCCAGAATTCCCTCTGTAGTCTAGCTTCCAAAGCACTAACCTGCCACGCGGATGTCTGAAGTCCATTTGAAACCACTTATGAATTGGAACCTAGGAGATGGTACTTAATGTCTTGGAATTGCTAAGAGTTTTTTCCAATTAAAAAATTGTACCATCTGTGGAAACTACTTAAGGGCAAAAGATACTAAAGTTGGCTGTGTTGGTTATTTTACAAAGCAGCTTAAAAGAAACCTTTAAGAAGTTTTATCAGGAAAAGAAAGTTGCAAGCCTCAACAGGCTACCGAGACAAAGGACCTCCCAGAGTGTGCTTGCTTTTTGGTGACTTAAAGTGGTAGCTGCAGCCCAGATGGGCTGTATGGTAACGAAAAAGACACTGAAGAGCCTGGGGCCCCAAATCTAACTGCAGTTTGCTGCTGAAATTCAAAAAACTGGCATTAAAATGAAAACCAATAGTACCAGGTGTCCTTCCTGCCACATCTGGGTTCATCATCCAGACGTAGGAGGTGATTCAGGAAATCATCCTCCCTGGGCTTCAGGAAACCCCCGATTTCACCTGGCTGCAGATCACATTTTGCAGTGATCACTCATCTCCAGGAATCAAAGGCATGAAAAGGATTCCGATTCCAGGCACTTGGCCTACTGTGACAGGAGCAAGGAGTGCTCACTTTGTCCCGAAGGGGTCATATCAGCAAGTCCAGAACTTGATTTATCCCACTGATTGTGGGATTGTGACTAAAGACTGTGACCTGTGATTCTTGTGTTCTCAGTTAGGGTTGGTAACACTCTCCTGGGGCAGTTTTCGGTTGTCCCAATAGCTGGGGAGTGCTACTGATTTTCCCCCTCCCCCTAGCAGGGACACAGCTGGTAAAAGTGTCACTGAATGCAAGCCCTGCACCACAAGGAATTGTCCCCCTTAACCTCCTAAAATGCCAATTGTGTCCCTTGAGAAAGATGGCATCTTTCCTTGAATGGCTCAGAAGAGACTCTTGAGTCATGATGCAAAATTGGAGTTCTATAGAATGAAAGGCAACTGACGTTTGCTAGAATTGTTTTGACTTTATTTTTAACTTTAATTTTGGTTTGTTTTTAAAGCAAGAAAATGTTTTAAGTTATACCTCATTTCTATACTTTGGTTAAACGGGGTAAACAGGGAGAATAAGAAAGAGAATGTGAAGACCCAGATAAAGAAAGATGTATTGATAAATAGAGACAGGGCCCCATGGAGGAGAGAGGACAGGGGGAGACACACAGGTAGACGCTCACCCAGACACAGAGCCTTGTGGTTCAGATCCCCACCACTCAACCTCTTAGTAGAGTTGTGGTCTGGCTGAGATTCGCCATCAGAGGTCATAAGCCTGTCCTTCATTTGGCAATTGATTTACCTGTTCGGTGAAACATTTTAAGAGTCCCTATCTCAACAACAGACTGTAGTGTGCCCAGTATGTGATGTGGGTTTCTCTCCCAGTTACCAATATCTAACCACCAGGGTTTTGGTGGCAAATACACAAGATCAAGTTTGAGAATTCAATGAGGGCCTATTCTTCAACATCAAAATCTTTCATTCCTGACACTCAGAAGAACACAAAAGTATTTTCAGTTCTGCTTGCATTTGCCTTCAGTGTCGTGTTATTATGATTTCTTCCGCAGTATTAGCGGGCACCGTCATCACCACTGTCACTCGAGGTGGGAGTTTGCATGCCACAGTCTCCATCATCAACATCTACAAAGAGGGAAGCCTGGCGATCCAGCAGGCCGGCAAGAACATGAGCGCCAAGGTCGTCGTGGTCTGCAAGCAGTGTCCGCTGCTCAGAAGAGGTGAGGGGGAGTGGCGCTAGGCTTTCTTCCAGGGGAGCCAGACAGAGAAGGGCATGAGAGCGCCTCTCTGAGCAAGTCAGGGACCTTTCCAGGCCGGGCTGCAGTAGAGAGGTAACATCAGGGCTAATAAATGAGCATGTCTGGTAAAGAAGGAAGCCTTTGGAGTTAGGCAGAATTTCTGTAATCTCAGGCCTTATAAGAAGAAGGGGTGGTGGAGATGATGAGTGAGTCCGGGAAGCATCAGGATTTGGATCAACAGGGAACAGATTCCCAGAGAGCGGATCGGGGGAGGGAGATTTTAGACTATTCCACTACATTTAGAGGGGGAAATCTAGCAGGCAACAAGAAATGCAGACTCGAACTTCAGAAGAGGGGTATTTTGGGCTAGAATTAAAGATCCAAGAATCATAGACAAGACCATGAATTGCATAGATGGGAATGAATTTATTGAGAGAAATCATGGAAAAAGGGGCTGAGGCAGTGGCTCATCGTTTATGGCGCTTGCCTGGCATGCGCGAGGACCTGAGTTCAAACCCCAGCACCATGCACACAACAAAGTGTTGGAGCAACGAAACCCACGTGAAAAACTAAATAAAGTTGATTCTCTCTCCCTCTCACCGTCCCTCTCTCTTTAAAAAAACAAAACAAAGAAATCATAGAAAAAGAAAAGTTACACTAAAGACAGGCACATAACTTTAAACCAATTTTTAAACTAGTTCTTTAATTTATAAAAGTAATGTTTCAGGGCTGGAGTGGTGGCTCAGTGGTTATGGTGGTTGCCTGGCATGCAGAAGGATGTGGGTTCTAACCCTAGCACCACAGTGTCAGAGCAATGAAAGCCACACGAAGAACTAAATAAAATGGATTCTCTCTCACTGTCCCTCTCTCTTAAAAAAAAAAAAAAAAGTAGTGTATTTCATAGTTTTAAATTTTTAAAAATAAATAGAGAGGGGTATAAGATAAACATGAAACTCCTTCCCTTTCCCCAGAGGTACAATAAAAAGTTCCTTACGGAAAGTTTTTATCCATATAAAGCATGGGCTCCCACACTTTGATGAATGGATTCCTACTATACGTTTTCTACTGCAGCTTTTCCCCATGGAAAGTAAACGGCCCAAGGCTAGACCTCAATTAGCCAACCACAGAGTGTATTAAAAAATAATATAACAAATAGTAAGTTTTAGTACCCATTTGTTTGCAAGGGGCTATCTCAGTGCAAGCAACATGTGAACCATCTCCCCCCACAAGAAACTTACTAGGTCTTTGAAGAACTGCAAAGGGAGCTCTTTCCTTGG
Organism: Aplodontia rufa; assembly: GCA_004027875.1. NCBI lineage: Eukaryota > Metazoa > Chordata > Mammalia > Rodentia > Aplodontiidae > Aplodontia > Aplodontia rufa. The sequence continues at coordinate 20,173 of PVKS010011936.1, read as the reverse complement.
AGTGATAAGGATGCCTGGTCGTCTACTGTGACATGCCATAATTTCTGAGTCCAGTCTCAGCTCAGTCCTTTCCTCGTCTGCCACATACTTCGCCCACAACTAAAGCACCTGGCAGTGCTGTGGTCTCCCCCCCAGTGCCCACTTCAAGGACGCCTCAGTGTGCATTCAGATGGTGCAGAGGAGGCAGGAGGCTGGCAGGTCGAGCTGGCCTCTGTGGAAGGGATAGCAAAGGCTCCGCGTGCAGTGGCATCTCCTTCCAGAACTGCCGGGCGCAGCACACAATGCACCGCTGCACACTGTTAGGTCCCATGCTGCTGGCAGCCCAGCTTTGAGGTGGGTCCACCTGCCCAGCCGCCGGGTACGTATTTCTTATGATACACAGGGGAGAAGAGGGGAGTAAAGGGAAGAGGGAACAGGCTCCTCCTCGACACTGTTCCGAAGCACTGTGAGTCTTCAGAGCTGAACTGAAGCGCCTCAGCTGGGGCCCCAGTCTAGAGCTAACTGAGCCACACACATCAGTTTATTAAAAAATAGGGCAACAAATATAAATACTTCTTACTGCCTACTTTTTCAAGGCACTATCTGAATACAAGAAAAATATGAACCATCTGTGCCTTCAAGAAGTTTACACAGTAGATGGATGCTTGACTACAGAAGGGAGTGGATCACTAGTCGCCAAGTGCCAGAGAAATTCAGGTGCAATATGGGACTAAGAAGCCATCTGAAGAGTGCCCATCTTTTTTTTAAAGAGAGGAGAGTGTGTGTGTATGTGAAAGAGAGAGAGAGCACATGCGTGCGAGAGAGAATCAACTTCATTTAGTTTTTCATCTGGTTTTCGTTGCTCTGACAGTTGTGTACGTGGTGCTGGGGTTTGAACCTGGGTCCTTGGCATACCAGGCAAGCGCGATATCGCTGAGCCACTGCTCCAGCCCCAGGCATGCCAATCCTGGAGCACTAGAGGCCCACTGAGGAAGGTGAACCTTTTGCGTTGATGTACCCATAGTTCATTGTGGGGATAAGGGAACTCCACCAGCCCTACAGCTCTGCGGGGTGGAAGATCACAGGTCTAACTACTCCATACAGGATCCTCCTGTTAGCACAACTAGATGTCACTAGTTTAATCTAGACTTTTGCTAATGAGATTCTTAAGGGAGATTTTATCCTAGATGGAATAAATATAAATCATTTACAGTAAAGAACTTTATCCAGAAGTAAGTAGTGGTGTAAGTTGTTTCAGAGAAGACACATAAGGTAAAAGATTCATTTTTATATTCTTTCTTTAGGTCTAAATTACATTATTATGGGCCAAGTGGGTGAAGATGGGCGCGGCAAAATCATGCCAAACAGCTTTATCATGATGTTCAAGACCAAGAATCAGAAGCTTCTGAATGCCTTAAAAAACAAACAATGTTAACGGTGCGCTGGGTCCACTTACGCTGCACTCTGTGTCGCCTCTGAAAGATCTGCTTTCCCTAAGTAGAAAAAACACCACATATGCTTAATGGAGCACTCTGAAAGATTGGACTGACCGACTCTTCACATGATGAGGTGGGCGACCTCTGAGGCTGTGATGAAGTTCAGAGTCTGCGCCGAGAGCGGTGATCTGAGAACCTGCCGACCGGTGCAGTGACAGGCAGCCACAGGTACCAAGCCCTGACAGCTTGGAAGCAGTTTATTTGTACATCTCTGGAAAGGATATTTTAGAATTGAGTTGTGTGAAGAACAAAAAAGGATTTTATAAGTGCAATATTTATAGTGACATTTGTTTTACCTTCAAGCATTTGCTGATGTGTTACACTCTTCTCTTGCATTTTTAAATCAATGCTTAATAAAATATTTTAAAATGATTACATAGCAGCCATTACAGTTCTTACAAAAAGTGGGACACTGTTAAAAAAAATGGTCCCCTTTTGCAATAATATAATCTACATATCTAACATATAAGGTTGTCTTTGTATAAGTTTACACTTTGTTAAAATAGTTAAGTGTTCTAAGAATTTCAGGAATTGGATCAAATGATGTCAGTAGACTAATCTCTCTCTGCAGAAGCAGAGAAGTACAGAGCTGGAATGGCATTCCTCAGGCATCTTGTCCAGTCTCTTTCCTTCTGTAATTGAAACAAGCTCAGGTTGCAGTTAGTGACTCGCCCATAGCCCGCATCTCCTAAGAGACAGGACAATCATCTTGGTCGTAATCCAAACCCAAGGCCTTGGCTGCCTCTAGGAGATGCCCTCCCCACCCCACCGAGAAGCCCCTTTCACCTGATTTGAAGCAGATAGGTACTGAAGTCGAGTGCTCAGGCTAGTGTTTGCTAGGCGAAATAATTGATCTTTTAGAGAATTTGAAATCAGAAGTGAGCCTGATGCGCCTTCCTGTTCATACCCAGTTAGCTGGGTCAGGCTGAATCAGCTAAAGGCCATTGCTTTTAAAACTATTTTGGATATCTCATGGAGGTCAGAGATCTCCTTCTGAGATGATTCCCACATATTCCCACCTTCCAGTCTCCTGGGGAAAGCATAGAAACATGGGGAACCCAAGGGGGGCATCCATGACATGGCATTAGCCTTGGATAACTATGCATATATACATTTGTTCTTGATTGTTTGACAGTGTTTCCCCCTCAATTGTAACTCCATATTCATCTAATTAAAAAAAAATCTATTTTGGGGCTGAAGCTGTGGCTCAGCGGTTATGGTGTTTGCCTGGTATGTGCAAGGACATGGTTCAAACCCCAGCACCACATACACAACCAAGTGTCGGAGCAATGAAAGCCACATGAAAACCTAAATAAAATTGATTCTTTGTCTCTTTCTCACTGTCCCTCTCTTTAAAAAAATAATAAAAATAAAAAATATATTTTCACTCGGCAGTGGAAGAACTGAAAGGACTCCCACCATTCACAGAGCTGCTTAAAATGTAGCTATACATGCAGTGAGTGTGGCAACCAGCCTTCCAGGAGACTGCAGGCCAGGGTACAGAGGTGGGGACAGTCATGTCGATCCAAGAAGGTAGAAAGAGCATTAAAGATGAACGAAGATTTGGGTCACAAAGTCTCCCATGGCAGAAGCAAAAGTTTAGAAATAAGGGAAAATATTTTGGGGGGTGAAAACAATCATTCCCAGCCCATGGGGTGATCAAATATTTAAATGACAGCAAATACAAGCTGAAAAGGAAGAATCCCTGCTGTGGCAGAGGAGTGAGCAGGAGGAAGTGATATGAACTGGCTGGCAGGGCTGGCGGCCACTCCCAAGCTCTGCCACTGTGTTGCCCATCCAGGCTGGACTCCCCCGCTGCGGAGGTGGGTGAACAGAGGAGCCAGCACACAGCTGGTGGGTGCTTCACTGGTCAGGGCCACCCTCTAGGGACACTCATCCAGCAGGGGTGGAGCCATGGACTCCAGTAGGCTCCAGCCTTCTTTCAAGAGTCCCTTGTTAGGGGACTTTCAAGAAGGTTGATAAAATTTTGACTTTTTAAATTGGTATGTTATTATTATAAATAATAATGGGATCCATTGTGATATATTCATAAATGCACATAATTTGGTCAATTTCATTCCTTGGGTATCTCCCTTTGCTCCCCTTCTTCCTCCCTGATCTCCTGTGGCAGAGAGGAATGCTGGACTTAAGGAAGGACCTGGGACCCCTGCCTCAAATTTTGCTCCTGTAACTTTTTAGCCTGCTTCTTGTAAACACAGTTAAGCTGCTGAGAAGTCTAAGGTTTCTTGTGTCTTCTTACAAAGCTGGGGCAAATGTGAAAGATTCATTGCAAGAACTGTAAAAACTAAACCAGGGAATTAAAAAAAAAAATTTCCTCTCTTGTTCTGTCTTAAAGCTACAATTTCCATTTTACAGGTGAACTAATTACTGCATGACCTTTAACCTATCAAATGTAACAGGTACTAACTGACTCTGTAATTCCCCAAGAAAATATAGATAAATTTATAAAAGCATCCCATTCTGGGGCTTAGGGATTGAGCTTTCTGCTCCGTAGGCCAAGTTGCAGCTAAATTAAACATGCTTCCCGAAAATTCCTCTGGTGTCTTGCCTCGTTTGTCCCATCACACTTCTACTTTACTGGTCCAGCTTCTATTTTTATGAGATCCCACTTTTCTTCCTTTTTGCTCTGTAGTTTCCACGTATGAGAGAAAACTTATGACCCTTGACCCTCTCAGCCTGGCTTACTTCACTTAACGTGATGATGTTCTTCAGGTGCAAATCTATGGGTCCCTTCATGAATCTGCGTACCATCCTTGCACAGGGGCCATGCTGATCTTCTCTGCATTGTTCCAATGTTAGTATATATGCTGCCAAAACAAGCACTTGCTTTATTTTAATGAATTTACATTTTGGAAATCAAATTCATATGCATGAGGAATGAATAGGTGACCACACAAACACATCACAAAACAGTTCAGATTTACAAATAAGACTGATATGTTTCAGAGGATCTTGCTAGCTTGATTTTCATCCTTTGAAACTCTCGTTGATTCCCAAAACAAAAATATGAGAATATTGCAAAATTCTCAGGTCTTCAATTCTGTGAAGATAAATCTTAGATGAAAGAAACTTACCTTTTCCCTGCTCCATGTACAAGAGTGCTACCAACATTCAATGTTACTTTCTGGACTACTAAAATGAGGTGAACTAATGATACAAATCTACTTTAAAGAAAAGCCCTAGGGGCTGGAGCAGTGACTCGATGGTTACTGTGCTAAGCACAAGGACCTGGGTTCGAACCTTAGCACCACGTACACAACTAAGTGCTGGAACAACAAAAGCCACATGAGAAGCTAAATAAAACTGATTCTCTTTCCCTCTCTCACTGTCCTCTCTCTCTCTCTCTAAAAAAAAGAGAGAGAGAAAGGCCCTAAATAAAAGTTATGAATCAGAAAGTTCACATGTGAGTTAAATAACATTAATCAGGAACTCCTTTTGCTTGAATTCATGGACATGTTTAAGTAAATGCAAACAAATCTGCAAAACAATAAATTCAGGTATCAAACAAACATTAAAAATATTGTGCCTAAGTATTCTAAATCCCTTATATTGAGAGAGAGAGGGATAAAAAATATTAATTGGGGAGGGGCTGGAGCAGTGGCTCAGTGGTTATAGCACTTGCCTGGCATGCACGAGGACTTGGGTTCAAACCTCAGCACCATGTACACAACGAAGTGTCGGAGCAAGGAAAGCAACATAAGAAACTAAATTGATTCTCTCTTTCTCACTCTCTCTCACTGTTACCCTCTCTCTTAAAAAAAATATTATTTTGGGACTTCAATGACTTAAATATTTACACTAATGTATCTATGGTAACCGGAAAGAATATAGAGTATGAAATTTTAAAAGTAGCAGAGGAAAAAACAAAAAAAAAAAAACAATGAAAGTGAATCAGGGAAAATATGCAACAAAATATGTTGGTACCAATACAAATATATCAATAATTTTAATAAAATAGTCGAATGCTAAAAGTTAAAAGTCAAAGGCAGACAAGATTTTGGGGAAAAAAGTCCAACTATAAGCTATTTGAAGGAAACATCTTCCCTTTCAACAGAAAAACTGAGAGGAAAAGGATAGGAAAAATCTTTATGAGGAAAACATTAATACTAGAAAACACTAGACTTTTAAGCCATCATTCAACAGGGTTCTAAGGAGTTACGATTCTAAACTTGTATGCAGCCAATAACATCCTTCAAAATAAAGAACTCTGATACTGTACAAATGGAAATTTTTAAGTTTATTATCATAATGGAGAATTTTGACATATTTCTCAGTAATTGACAGATTTAAAAGAAAAACAGTAATGAGATAAAAGCTTTGAGCTGAAGAGTTATGCAAAAAGTCATGTGTAAAATAAGTTCCCTACCACACACACTGACTGATATAAGCACATTACTCTTTGGCAGACACAGAAAAATTTCAAAACTTGCCTACCTGCTGCATCACGAAGCAAATCCCAACAAATTTCAGAGGACCAGTATCATGAAGATAGCTTTCTTCAATAACACTGAAGAATTAGAAGTTAATTCCAAAAAAATGAAAAATAACAACAACAACAACAAAACCCTTTAGTAGACATTGATAAACGCTTTTAAATAACTCTCATCAAAAAGAAACACAAATAGGGGCTGGAGCAGTGGCTCAGCAGTTATAGTGAGTGCTTGTCTGCCTTCCATACACGAGGACCCGGGTTCAAACCCCAGCACCACACACACAACTAAGTGTCAGAGAAACAAAAACCAGATGAAAAAATAAAAATAGCACTTGGAGAACTTTATTTTTCTTATCTGTAAAACAAGAAAGATGAATGGGATCCTTCTGAGATCCCTTTGTGGTCTCAACATGCTTCCAGTTCCTTTATACCCAAACCACACAGGTTAAAAAGCAGCACCTGGAGCAGCAGTGGCTCAGCAGTGGCTCAGCAGTAGAGTACTTCCCTGGCATTTGCACGAAGCCAGGTTTGAACCCCAGCACACTTATACAACTAAGTGGAGGAAAAACACAAGATAGATGAAAAAATAAACTCTCTCTCTCTCTTAAAAAAAATAGCAGAAATAAAAATTAAGCAGTCTCTCCATTCTAGGCACTCTGGTTCCTCCTGGCCTGGCTCATTGTTTTCTGAGGCTAACTCCTGCTTTCCTGTTTCTTTACTACCCCACTATTCATCCCCTCTCATCCATGCCCTTACCTGTCTTGGTGGTTTCTTGACCCTTGTCATAAAATTAATAGTCTTTATTTATTTTTAAAAGAGACAGGGACAGTGAGAGAAAGAGAAAGAAGTAATTTTTTATGTACTTTTTCACGTGGCCTTTGCTGCTCCAACTCTCCCCTGCGTATGTGGTGCTGGGGTTCAAATCCACATCCTCGTGCATGGCAGGCAAGCGCCGTACCTGCTGAGCCACTGCTCCTGCCCAAATTAATAGTCCTTAATAAACTAGTGCTTCGGAAAAGCAGGGACTAGACAAGTTATAAATTCTGTTTGCTGGCCAAGCTGAACTTGCAAATTAATTCAAAAGAGCAGAGTTTGTAGATATATCTTACCCAACACAATAATCATGAAGTCAGTCATTATACAATCCTGAACAAATTACTTAAAATGTCAACTTCCCCAACTACTAAATTAAAACATTGAAGTATATGATCTAAGTTTTCTTCCAGTCCAATTTGAGGAAGCAGCATTAGAGCACACAATTGTGAGTTTGTTACCCCTAGAATATTCACACATATAAATGACATATGCATAAATGGCCCCATTTCCTTTCAACAAGTGTGTCATTCAACATTAACACAATACTGAAGCTGGGAATACAGGAAAGAAGAGAACTATTCCCTTCCATGCTCAGTCTATCCGTACAGCTTTAAGAAGAATGAGAAAAGAGAACATCTACAATGAAACAAATGTTCTAGAAAATAGGTGTTTGCTATTTCCACTGAGATACTGAATGGGGAGAACGAGTGTTAAAATACGGAGCTGAATTACCTCACAGAATGTGTTCAGTTTCTGCATAAGTTACTGAAGCAGTCTGTGCATTTCTCTCCTCAAAATTCTTTTGAAATAGTACCTGACAGTTTTAATATCTTGCAATGAGAATAATTTTGCCCAAAATTAAAGAATGGACTAAAATTTTTTAATAGAGAAAGGGAGACAGTGAAAGAGACAGATATACAGATTGGTGGTAACAGGATGAAAAAATGTAGCTTACCTGTAATTTATTTGATTGGCTGGGACAGTTCTTTTTTGAAACATACGTTTTCCTCCTACACAAACCTGCTGTTTTACCTCTTGTCTCACTGTAATTTAATCAGCATCAGAAATGTCTCCCTTAAAGAGGGTTATTTTTAAAGTAAGTAACTTAGCACATAAAATGTTTCCTAATTTTTGTGTGGCACATCTTAAGTATTTGTTTCAAAATGCAGGAAAGAAGAGCAGGAGGGAAAAAAAAAAAAACAATGTCAAACCATCAACTGAAAGAGAAACACTTTACAGGAAATTCTTCTAAGTACATCCTCCAGGAGCAGCATGTTTACGAAAGGGGCAGTGGTTCAAGAAAGCTAACAAATTAACTCACAAAGGAGAAATTCAGAGCAGCCATGATTCCTGATGCTATTAATACTTCCTCCGTGTGATTCTGAATAATTGGACCCAGTTGGTTTACTCCCCAGGGCCCAGCACCTCAGCCTATTTGGTATTTCATAAATGTCTCTTCTGAGAAAAACAATTTAAAACAGTCTAAGGAATCAAAAAAAGCTTCCTTTATCAGGAAGAGATTGAATGTATTTATTAATAATGAAGTCAAGAACATTTCCAGTTCTGTCATTTTTGAAGAAAGACCAACAATGATTATGTCCGTTATGTGTGTCCCCCAACCAATTAATAATAACCTCAAGTTACTTTTAGGAATAATGTTAATCTAAATGATATGAACTCTGAACACAATACTATATGACCAAACATACTGATCTTAATTGGGGTAGCATGGGCGGTAGGATCTCAATCTATTCTTTCAGTTATTAAAATGTAATGACATTAGATTTCAGTGCTAAAATCTATAAAATGCTGCAAAGAGAAACCAAGGAAGATCTAAGGAAATGGAGAGATGCATCACATTGACGGACTAGAAAACAATGCTGTTCAAATGTCAGTTCTTCCCAAAGTGGGTCTGAAGATTCAATGCAATGCTAGTCAGGAAACTGACAGGTTTGTGTTTGTTTGTTTAGTAGAAATTGATAAGGAAATTCCAAAAATTTTGTGAAAAATCAGAGATGCTAGATACCAAAAATAATTTTGAAAAAGTACTTTGCGTGAGCATTTATTACTATAGTTTCCCCCACGGTGTTGCTAGTGATGGGTGCTCAGTTGCATATTCAGATTTCTTTTGGAGTAGTAATGAATTCTAAGAGCCCAGTGTTTTCTTATCTCTTTATTTTAATATGTTGTATCATTATATTATCTGTTTTCTCATCAGATTTATTGATGAGTTATGCAGGTGATCTTCTTTCTACCAGACTTTGGTAGCCAATGATTTGATTTCAATTCCTTTAGTTTTATCTTTTCTAATATATAAAGTTGCGGAATTATACACTGTAACCTTTGTGAATGTCTTCCTTCACGTACTTTAAAAAATCATGCATGTTATTGCATATATCAGTAGTTTGTTCCTATGGTAGTATTATAATGTGTTAACCTGGTGAGGCCTAATTATGTTTCCCAAAATTTATTTCCTTGTATGCTTCTAGTTGGGGTGGGCCACAAGAGACTTTATTATTATTTTTTTTTTTTAAAGAGAGAGGGACAGTCAGAGAGAGAGGAAGAATCAATTTTATTTAGTTTTTCATGTGGCTTTCATTGCTCCGACATTTTGTTGTATACATGGTGCTGAGATTTGAACCTGTGTCTTTGAGCATGCCAAGCAAGCACCATAACTGCTGAGCCACTACTTCAGCCCTGCACAAGAGACATCTTAGCATGACACATGGAGAGCAGTGGTAACAGCCTTTTGTTTTTTACTCGGACACTTCCGTAACTCACACATGTGGAAACTTAGCCCTACTCACCTTGTTGATGTGGGCAACCAGGCTATAGACTCCATCTTTTCTACTTCATCTCGGATTCCTGTGCCAACTGTGTGTTAGCAACGTACTTCCAGAGGCAAGCGGCAAAGGGCAAAGCTCTCCCACAGGAAACCACATCATGAGATTAGAGATGTGAGAAGTGCCATGTCTCAGTCCTCCTTCGTGGGTTCCAGCTTGTCTTTGCTCCCTCCTTTGCATCTGTCTGTCCTTCCCACCTGCCTACCCCAGGACTTCCAGCCCCAGCATTAAATAAAAAAATAAAAAATAAAAAACAAAAACAAACAAACAAAATGACTTCACAGGGACTGCTTATCAACTCCAACAATTGTGTCACATCAAATTCACAGATTGCTACACACCCGTGCACACACAGGCCTGCAAGAACCCTGGAGGCTCCGCCTCTCTGACTCAACACTGACTGATACAGTTCCTTTTTCTATGTCCATTGAATGGATACGTAACTTTTTTAATCCATGCATAGTTGATGGACATTTAGTTGTTTTCCGTTTGGGATCATGAATAAAGCTTTTCTGAACATACACATAAGGATCTTTGTGTAGACATATTGTTTCCAAATACGGTATTTACAAATATAAAAGGAAACAGGTAACAGAATCAAAGGTGACTGCCACTCGAGATGGGAAGGGAGGTCCAAGGTTGATATTTTGCATTTTAGTCCTTTGTTACAACGACATTAAAACAATCAACACCACTGAATTGTACATTCTAAAAGGATAAATCTTATGGTATGTAAATTATATCTCAATTTTAAAAAGTATATGATAATATAATGGACGGACTCTACGTCAATTTATAATTTAATGTCAAATTTTATTCACTTTTTTCTTATAATATACTCATTCAAAATGTACCTCATAAGTAACTCATGCATGCAGTAGGCACTGTATAAATATTTTAATTTAATAATTAAGTGTTTTTTAGAATGACTAAAAATCCTTATGTAAAATCCCAACTGGGAAGTGAATAATCCCATTGTAGACAAAATATAACTTTACAATAAACATTTTTATAAGAATTTGCCCCAAAGAGGGAACACTTAAAATTTGGAAATTAAAAAATAAAAATTAAAAAGCAAGAGAAACATAACACTAACATATTTAGATAATGATCCCTGGATCAGTGATGCTTATAGACCAAGGGCTACCTGCACCCTGTGGCCTTAAGATCATCTGACATTCAGTTAAGGAGAGAATTATACACCTAATACCCTCTTAACTGTAAATGCTGCAAGAATAGGTAAGGTATAGCCTGTGAAAAAATTCTAACTACGTCCCTCATGTGAACACAGAAAAAAATTTTAAATACACATTTTATTCTTGAATTTAAAAACAAGGCCTTTCATCTTAAGCAGCAAGAAAGATTCACAATCAAGCATGAAGTTGCTTTTACAGAAGCTATGTTGAATTCTGTGGAAAACACTTCGGGAGATAAGATCAAGAACCTTAACTCAAATGTAAAACAAATCCTCTCATTAAAGGGTCTGCCAATGTTTTACAAATTCAAAAGACTAGACTACACATGATAGAGATGTATCTCCCATTTTATGATATACTCCAATGTGAAAAAAATTATAGCACTATCATGTAAGAAAAAATTAAAAGCATCCAAATGCCTAGGGAAGTAACTGTGCAAACCTATAAACATAAACAAATACTCCATGGCTAAAAAATAAAAATGTTTAGTGACTATTTTTTAAAAATGACATAATTCTATAAAATCTGAATACTCAGACTATACAATACATGGAAATATATATGTATATATAATACTATTAAGTGAAAAAAATTAAAAATATAAAATGATTATAACCATGTAAAAGTAAATATAAAAACAAAAATGGAAGTGAATTTAAGTTGACAGAGCCTAGTAGATTTGAATATTCATTAGGGTTTTTCTTTGTTGCTTAAGATCATAACAAAATAAAAAAAAATAGACTATTATTTTAGATAAAACTATACTACTAAATAATAAATACTGAACTATATTTGTGAACTCCTAAAACAGAGGTTTTAAAAAACCATAACATCTATATTTCAAGTGTATCCTATGGCAGGAAATAAGCCCACATTTGCTGATCTTCACTTTTACAAAACCTTCTGGGCAACGTATCTATTTATAACTACTTCTCTTGCTCATATAAAGAATAACATTTTAAAGCACTGTCCAATCAAGAAAACTAAATCGCATGCTAACAAAAATCTATCAACTCAATCTGTTTTGCTCCTGCAAAAGCCACTGACAGATTTTAAAAAACTAATTGTATGTACATATATTACACAACACATTTTTATGCTATAAATATTTTAAAGGATGGCTTTTACATAATTATTTCAATATATGTCTTATTGATTTAGTTGCAAGTTATGCAAATACAGTCTTTCAGATTTGTTATTGAAAATTATTCTCTACAAGATTTAGAAAATGGTTAATTTCTTGGATAAAACATAGCATATTTAGAAGTCCGAAACCCAAGCAAATCTCTTATTTCATTTCGGAATTTTGACAAATCTTGGCGCAGTTCGTTTAGATTTTCCACAGTTGCCTGATCTGTGCTTTGCATCTTCTGTCGCATGGAAGTCAAGTAACGGTGCACTAAGCAGCACATCACTTTTTGGTAGTTTTCGTCCCTCTTTTGTTTCAAATTTCTCCATTCCTTCAAAACATACAATGACATGATACCAGTGATATGCAGGGGGGAAATATGTATCCACATATAATTTTTTATTTCTGGGGATGTGGATGGAACCCAGAGCCGTACATGCTAGGCAAGCACTCTACTACTAAACCATATCCCCAGCTCCAGTAGCAATATTTACATGAGGTGGATTATTAAAAAGGTTCACAAATTCACAGATCTTCTAACACTTTATTAGATGACAGTTTTGTCATGAACTGGTATAAAATAATATTCAACACTTGTTTAAAACAAATATACATTACATATTTGTTTGATTCACTTTCACTATGTTTATCCTGCTTTTAAAAATTAGCATTGGGGGGCTGGAGCGGTGGCTCAGCAGTTACGCGCTTGCCTGGCATGCTCAAGTACGCGAATTCAAATCCCAGCACCACGAACGCAGTGAAGTCTCGGAGCAACGAAGGCCATAAAAAACTAAATAAAAAATTGTTTCTCTCTTTCTCTCTCTCACTGTCCCTCTTCCTTAAAAAAAAAAAAAATTAGCATTGGAATCCTCAATTTATAGCAGGGAATTAGTGAGCTACAACCCACAGGTTAAATGTGGCCCACTTCCTATTTTTTATAGCATGTGACCTAAGGATGGTTTTTATAGTTGAACATTTATAATTTTATGATAGGCAACTCTCTAATTTTAAAATCTAAGTACAGTTTTATCCCTACCAAAAAGAATCATATTTTTTTGCCAATACTTTTGTATTCCAAAGACTATTATTCAATTATTGCCATATTTTGGATTTCATCATTTTTTTCCCTCTGTTGTCATATTACTGCATACATAATATATTTGATTTTGTTTTGGCCTGCAAAATGTGAAATACTTACTCTCTGGAGTTTCTGCTGGAAAAATTCAGCCAACCCCTGGTTTATAAGAAACATGTACTGAATTATTGATAGACTGAATAATTTTCAAGAATAACCAAATAGCAACAGAGATGCTTTAGCGATGTTTCTTAAAGCATAAAAATCCAACACAGTCCATATATGAGCTGACTCTAATAGTCTTTTTTTACCTACAGTGAAAGAATAGGTATTCTGAATTATTTTCCATATTTTCAAACTATGAGATGAGATTTCATATCCTGGGGAAATTTGAAAACTAAAAGTCTTGGTTCTATCTCTCACTCTCAAATATTTGCTAAATCCTCACTTTATGTTAGATACTATGCTGTGCATTAGGGATACAACGTGGAAAAAACAAATCAGTCACAGCACTTAAGGAACTTGCATATTTATTTTGTAAGAAACGTCTCAGATTAGGAATTGCTAAAACATCTCTGCTGCAAATCAAACTTCTAATTCTTACCTTTAAACTGTTTTGCCGTTTGACCTTGCCCTTTGATGTATGAGAGCAAATCCACTTATTGAGGCTGCTAATCATATAGCAGATAGTCTTTGGAGAAGGAATGATGTTGAAAGGTGGGGGTAACGTACATTTGTCATCGAAGTAGCTAAGCCACAACTTCGCTCTAGCGAACTTCCATTCTTTGTCTTCATGATTCTGTATGAGGCCAACGAAAAGCAATACGGAATGACTGCACACGCACGGGCAGGCAGAGTAAGGGAAGACATCATTTATATGAATGCTTCCACATGTGGAGATATAAAATTGCTCCAAGATTTGCAATTATCATACACTACATTTTAAAAATATATACTTAATTTTTAAATGATACTATTTCTTTAAATGATGCTATTTCTTAATTCGTCTCATCTTCGGTTATTTTATTGAACACACTTAGTGTGATCTGAAGAAAATATAAAGTTTCAAAAGAAAAGCCACTTACAGCTATCAACTGAAAGCTTTTATGAAGCATTGCTACCAGCAGCTTTGTGAGGACAATCACAACGACGACGTTGTATGTACCCACAATAACGGCTCCAACAAAGGACTGCAGCTCTTCTCCGTAGCTAAATCTTGTGACAAAGATCGCCACATGTGCTAAGGAGAAAATATACCAGAACAAGGCAAAGCAAGTGCCAATGAACCTGCAAAGACAATTACATTTCTGTTTAAAAGGAAATTAAAGAAATGGGCAAAAATGAGTATGTATATCAAAATTACAGAAATATACATTAATAATCATTGCATAATACTTTATAGGAATAAAGTGTGATTTCCATAGTACAGGTATGACTTATTTTAAACAAGGAAATGGACTTACTTAAAAGAAGGTAAATAACTGTTTAACCTTTCACTGCTGGACCACTTTCAGCACATCAGCCTATTTGATAACTAATTAGATTTTGCTACTTTTCTGCTAAAACTGCAAATGGCTCTCAGTCTCAATATTCAAAATCCTTACAAGGGCCAAGAAGATCCTATATGGACCCTATTACTTTTTTACCTCATTACCTGCACCCGTCTCTCATTCACGGGATTCTCATGGAACATGCGGGCATCTGCCTTCATCGTTCCTGTGTCTGTGAATGCTCCTGTACCAAACAACTTCTTCATGGCTCCCTTTACCAACGTTAGCTCTTTACTTGGACGCCGTCTCCTCTGGGACGCTCTGCAGCCCCTATCAAGCTCTCTCTCACACATATTGAGCCGAAGCTTGCTCGTCTCTGCAGTCCTTATCACTATGTATTCATTGATCTTTTTATTGCCTGCGTCTCCTCACCAGAATGTAAACTCCAGTCTGTTCATTAATACTTCGTGCACTCGGTACTTGGAACAGGGTCTAGAATATAGTACGTGCTAAATGAACATACATTCATGGATCTCTTTAAGATGACACACAAACTGCTATATGATAGGAACACACAAATGTGCAATTCCACACCCTTTCTTCATTATTTCATTTAAGAATGAGGGGAGCTATTCTGTCTACCTCACAGGAAAAAAAAACAACCTTGTTCATTAAGTTCTAATGATTCTCAATTCTAATGACCTCTTAACAAGTGTTGAAAAGTGAGGGAGCATTTTTGGTTGTAACAAAGACAGAGTTGCTACTGACACTGCATCCTCAGACAGCAGAGATGCTGACCATCTTGCATATATGATTGACAAAAGAACTGCCTCCAAATGCTCGATAGAGAGCGTCAACAGTTGCGCTGTCAAGGGTTAAGGTGCAGTGCAGTACAGAAGACAAGTCCAAGTGCAACTGGGATCCACTAGTTCCGATCCTGTATGTAAAATGACTATAAAGATTTGAAGAAAAATGAGTATTTGTTATAGTTTATAAAAGGGAATTTCTTAAAGAAGATTCTAAGCTCCATTTCTGTAGCCTCTAATTCATACAGAACATAGAAATATATTTATATTACTAAAAGTTCTAAAAGACACTCACGAATGGAAGGTATCATTGCTTTGCTGTTCACAGAAGATGCCCACACAGTCCTTCTGTTCTTTTGGAGTATAGCCTTTATCGTAGAGCTGTGTTAGTCCAATTGTGAAAGAAAACAAAACAAGAAGGAACATTCCGAGAAATTTTCCAAAATCTTGTAACATCTGTCCCATTGAAATCTGTGGAGTGTGGTTATGTAGATATTTGTTAAAATTACTGGAGGAACTTGATATTAACTATTGAATTACCTAGCAAATAAAGGAAGACAAACACATGATTCACAGTCCATCTCTTTTATTCCATCTGGTTGAGCTATTTCAGCACTTTTAAAATGTCAAAAATCCCACTAACAAAAAGCCATTCTAATCATGCCAATGCTGTGAGTACTGTATGGTACAGTCCCTGAATCTGGACCAGATCTGCAGAGGACACTGCTGCTACAGAGGTGGAGGTACAGACATGAAAAAAAATTTAAAGGCCTAATTTGTAAGGGATACATGGAATATGCCCTGCTCAAACCTAAAGGAAAATAAGCACTTCTATTACATGACTTCATAAAGATTACAAATATGAAATCATCATGACACAAAGTGCTTCATCTGATTATTGCAATGAATTCTGATCCAAGTCCTAAAGGACAGCACTTCCTCCCCCAGGTCTGCAGCAATCCCTTTTTGCTGAAGAGAGCAACTTACTTTCACTTGGGGTACTTATAAGAAAGCACAGGTAAGCCAAATGGGAGTGGCCAGCACTAATAAGGACTATTAAATGTCCTTTGTAATTTACACAATTCTAGGGCACCTGTAGGCTTTATTGTCATTCATACTCCTTCAACATCTGGGAATTAAGTGCTTTTAATAAATCTTAGAGTCTAAATTGGAAATACAAATTTGGTGCGGGGTGGGGAGGTAATTTTATAGCATTTTTGACCCAGCAATTCTACCCCTAGGAATTTAGCCAAAAGGTAGGATATACAAAAGGATACATGTAAATACAATAATTTTTCAATGCAGAATCGTTAGAGGAAGCAAAAAAAAAATTTTTGGAACATTCCAAATATTGTTTTTAAAATAATGAAGAACATGTGCTGGCATATAAAATATTAATTTAAACAAGTTTATAGAACATTTTATAGATATCCAAGCTAAAGTTCCCATTGCTATCTTTTTTAAAATTTTTATTCTTATTTATTTTTTTTGTACCAAGGATTGAACCCATAGGGGCTTAAACTCAGAGCCACACCCTCAGTCTTTTTCATTTTTTATTTTGTGACAGTCTCACTAAGTTGCTTGGGGCCTCACTAAGTTGCTAAGGCTGGCATTGAACTTGCAATCCTCCTGCCTCAGCCTCCTGAGCTGCCGAGATTACAGGCATGTGCCAGGACACCGGCCCATTGTGATTTTTTTTTTTTTTTAAGAGAGAGGGACAGTGAGGGAGAAAAAGAATTTTTTAATTTAGTTTTTCATGTGGCCTTCACTGCTCTGAGACTTTGTTGTGTGTGTGGTGCTGGGGTTTAAATTCTCGTACTCTTGCATGCCAGGCAAGCACCGTAACCGCAGAGCCACTGCTCCAGCCCCCCATTGCTATCTTTCTAAAGGACAGATAAGGTCTATAACTCCACACAGGTATGGTTCAATACCCATAGGAATTTTCTGGATGCTTGCCCAAGACACTGTTAGGAACGTTCGTGGAAGGCAGGACTAAGGGTTTCGGAAGGAAGGCAGACTTTCTCATGTGCATTCCTGAGTGTTCTTCATGATTGCTTTTATTACACTGAAATTAAAAACTAGTGTTAAAAATAAACAATTTTAGGTGAATTTATTTAGTAAACTAAATCCACCTTCAGACAAAATTCCTAATTGACACAAGCCTGTCAAATTAGCACATGGCCCCTCCATGACGCAAAACGGCTGCCACGGACAAGTGGCCCAGCTCTCCCAGTCTACCAAAATGAGCTAACTAAGCAAACTTTGTAGGCACACCACAGGCTGGTAACCCAAACTCCACCACAGTGACGGGGCCATGTGCTACTCTTCAAAGATGCTTCCCTTGCAAAATTCTGACAGAAGCAGGGATTGTTTAGAATCAGAATATCAGCTCAAAATGTATTAGAAAAAGAAGAAATACATTTACCTCTTAAATGTAATAATTAGTAACAGATTTACTGGGTCACCTTGATAAAGAAAATTATTCATTCAGATTTGGAGTGCCCGGAATAAAGCCGGACCACATCAATAGAGAACTTCATAACTTATGCCAATAAGAACACAGTAATTCCATTTGATAATTACAGAAAAGAGTACCCTTGAAGAAAGTTTAGACACTAACCTTACAGATAAATAGGGTTTTCCAAGAGTGATAATGTATGATGATACAATTTTAGTTTTAAAATTTTTAGTAAAAAGTAGAAGCTTTAATTTCACATAACAAAAATTTAAAAAGAGTAAGTGTAATCAATTTCAGTATAAAGGTGAACAGTGAGTGAGAACACCAGGATTTCATGATTTTTCAACAGCATGACAGCAGTTCTTGTATACAGAGGTGGTACACTGGATATTCCCAAGGTGAATACTGACTTGACGACACTAAATGTTCATGTGAGAAGCAGACATACAAACCAGTTAACTTATTTTAGACTGAGAAAGATTATAAGGCTTATGCATTTGTAAATGTGAGAATCACGCTTTCAAAAATATTTCCTTATTTAAAAACTACTTGACAGTTTTGAGAAATACAAAAATTTTAAAATGAAAAGATAATTAAAATTTCAATACTAAAATGTAGACAGGAGTTAATAGTGATATACACAAGAGGCAGCAGGAGGGTCATTTGAGTTCAGGAGTTCGAGGTGAGCCTGGGTAATTTATTGAGGTCCCATCTCAAAATAACAAAAAATAACCCCCCCAAAAAAAGAAAATTACGAAAATCAAAGCAAACTACTGAGTTAGTATGACTTTAAAAAACACAGCATTAGGGGCTGGAGCGGTGGCTCGGCGGTATGGCGCTTGCCCAGCATGCGTAAGCACGCGAGTTCAAACCCCAGCACCACATACACAGCTAAGTGTCGGAGCAACGAAAGCCACGTCAAAAACTCAATAAAAAATTATTTCTCTCTTTCCGTCTCTCTCTCTCTCTCTTTAAATAAAAAGACAGCATCAAATACTCAAATGATGAAACTATATTTTTACATTGCTGTGTGCTATAAGATCAACATATCACTTGAAAAGAAAAAGAAATACTGAGGTATTATAAGGATATATCTTGATCTATTTATACTATTTCTGCAGACTTATCCTTAAGAAATAATTTAATGGAGGCACAAAGCTTTGTATATACAGTATGCTGTAGAACCGCAAAAATAAGCTAAATTCCTGACAGGAGAAAGGCTGATATCATTAGGGTCATCAAATTACAAAAGTAGGGGCTGGAGCGGTGGCTCGGCGGTTACGGCGCTTGCCTGGCATGCGCAAGGATGCGGGTTCAAACCCCAGCCCCGCACACACAGCTAAGTGTGGGAAAAACCAAAAACTGAAGAAAAATAAAAAACTCTTTCTTTCACTCTCTATTAAAAAATAAAAAATAAAAGTAGCTGACAAAAAGAAGCATAGTAATGGCACGTCTAGACGTTCTCCCTCCAATTCTTTTTCCAGACTACAGCCACGATGGTCTAAAACTCAATCCACCCATGTTCAAAATTCTCCTTTGCACAGGTGACAATATTCAAAACTCCTGGCACAGCGACTCGGAGTCCAGCCCTGCCTTCCTCACCTCAGCTCCCTACTGCAGCCGTCCTGGCATGACCGGCCGTGTCCTTTCAAGTACACCTGCTCTGTGACTCCTCCCTCTGCTGTTACACCCCTCCTCTTGGCCAGGCAAGCCTCTTCTCCCTTCAAGTCACCTTCTCTCCAGAGCTTGATTCCCTCAGTCCTGCTCCCAAAGTAACTCTGCTCCTTACCCCTAAAACAGTATTTTTTATTTCATACTCACATTCAGGTTTGTCTCCTTTACCAGTCTTTTGGGGCAAGCACCACGTAAGCTCTAGAGCTTGGAGTATTAATTAACAGGTTGAATGCATAACTAAATTTCATATGTCTTTTATTTTAGTCTTTATGATTTTCCAAGAGCTATCACATATCCCTTATCTACCCTATGAGGTGGGGAAGGCTAGAATTAGCCCTATTGTTCTTTTTTTTTTTTTTTTAAGAGAGAGGGACAGTGAGAGAGAAAGAATCAATTTTATTTAATTTTTTCATGTGGCTTTCGTTGCTCTGACACTTTGTTATGTACGTGGTGCTGAGGTTCAAACCCACATCCTCGCACATGCCAGGCAAGCGCCGTAACCACTGCCAGCTCCCACATTTTATGCTTTATTTTTTGGGGGGGGCTGAGGACCAAACTTGGGGCCTTGAGCATGCTAGGCAAGCGCTCTGCCACTGAGCTAAATCCCCAACCCCCATTTTATGCTTCTTAAAAGACTATCCATCTCCAAGCATACACCCCAAATGCAAAGCACCTGCAACTGCTCTTAATTCATTAGAAACAGCCACAATTTGCCATTTATATTATATAAACTATTAAATTAAATCTGATAAATATCC
>PVKS010011935.1:0-55191 GCA_004027875.1 Aplodontia rufa | reverse complement strand
TTGCTGTGTAATATTCCATGGTATAAATGTACCACAGTTTTTGGATCCATTCTTCCTGTGAGGGACACCGGGGTTGTTTCCATAGCCTAGCAATGGTAAATTGTGCTGCCATGAACATCGATATTGCTGTGTCACTGTAATGTGCTGATTCTAAGTCCCCTGGAAAGATACCCAGGAGTGGAATAGCAGGGTCGTATGGAATTCTTACAAATACTAGAACTGGTGGCTTAAAAAAATTCCACTAATGTTTCAAAATGTATCCAAGAAGACAACAATGATCTAGAAGTCTAATAGAAGTTGTCCCGAGCTATTCAAGATGGCATGGGATTTCTTATCAGGGAAAATTTTAGAGTAATAAAGAAATCTTATTGGCTGATAAAAATACAGTGGTTGCAGGATGTGGAAGTATCACTCTCAGCTTTTCAAATAGTCACTAGTCCATTAGATCAACCTATGTGAATGACAAAAACGACTGAACTTCCTACTTTTTCTAGTTCTTTGCCTCTCAGTAACCTAAAAATACTAGATATTGTCACTGTGTTGTTCATGCACAGCTCTCACCCATGCCTTCATGGCAGGATTTTTCAGCCTCCACACTATTAACATCGACTATATATTTATTTACTTTATTATGGAGGATTGGCCTGCACTGCTGAGTTTGGCAGCTTCCCTGTATTCTACACACTAGATGCCAGTAGCATCCTTACCCCCTCCCACTCCCAGTTGTGACAAATAATGTCCTCCATGTGGCAAATTCCACCCCTCCCATGAAGATCCACTGACTTAATGGAGTATTTTTTCTACTTAATATTTTTAATTTTCACTTATAAACTTTACTCCTTTTTATTCTCTACCATGAAATTTTGGTGAAAAAAAAATAATTAAAGGAATACAATAAATTTCAGTTTCCATTAGAGAAGGAAACTAATTAAAGCCGGTAAAATAAGAAATTGTTTTGACACTCCAGGATGAAATATAAATGCTCAAACTATATTAACTACCCTTCTTCTAGGTTATTTCCCATCATTTATCTATTCCTACTTGTATTTTAGGATTTTACTTGGCATCCTTCTAGGAAGCTGTTATAGTTTCCATTTGAAATGTCTCCCCTTATGTTGAAAGTTTCGTCCCCAGCCAGTGGCACTGTTAGGAGATGGTGGCACCTTTAAGATGTGGGGTCTAGGTGGAGGAAGTTAAGTCACTGGGTATATATACCCTCAAAAGTATTACTGGGACTTTGCCCCCTTCCCCTCTTTCACGTTGCTTCCCAGTCAACACAAAGAAAGCAGCTTTGCTGCACCATGTGCTTCCTTGTAGAGAGTCAGAAATTGGCGACTGGTGACTCAGAACATGGTCTTTGACTACTTTGGACCTGTGGCTACACCTGACATCAAGAACAGTCTGCAAACCACAAGATTGATTGCCCTGTAGAAATGGCAGTGACCTGCATGAATAAATCCTGTACAAAAGTATGGCCCAATCTTGACCTTGAGTTTAGACACCAGTTGTCCCCTGCAAGAAATCTGTTAACATTATAGAATAACCACAAAGATGTTCCAGACACTGTGACCTTCAAGCCTGCCTGGCCTGCCTTCCGAATTTTCCATAGCTCACTTTCTGCTGATAAAACCATCAGAGGACAGTGTCCCACCTGGCTCCAGCTTTCTCTGTTTGTCGTGTCTGTGTGTTTTCTTCCTCCCTCATCACCCCTCACTGGTCTCCAGAGTTCAGCCTTGCAGGTTATGGCACTTCCTGCCATGATGTTCTGCCTCATCACAGACCTGAAAAGCAATGGAGTCAACTGACTATGAACTAAAACCATGTGAAACCAAAGGTAAAAGGAATCTTTCCTCCTTTCTTCATGTTATCTAATGGATATGAGTTTGAAACCTTCGCCATCTGAAGCCAGATCCTAAAGTCTTATTAATAAAACTGTGCAATAAAGATCACGTTGTATAGCAACAATTACTACATTTTTGTTACTACTGTTGTTTGCTTTTTGTAATGTTGGTTTCTTCTTAATGTTTTTTTATAGTCTTCCTATCTATTTAGTTGTATAAGTCATGATGAGAAACATATTGTCATTCTCAATATTCTGTTGTGGTCACAAAACCAAAGGAACAAATTTTTAACTCATCATATCTAATATTGAAAAATCCCTATTCAATTTCTTAGGAAGATAAAGCTTCATTGCATCTAGGCTATTAAGTAGGAATAAAAAAAAGGTCAGCAATGAATCCTTTCAGCTAAGATGTCATTCCTAGATCAGTACATAAATGTTTTGAAGTAAATATTCCTAAATATCTTAGAAAAATCTGTATTATTTGACACTTTATAAATGCTAAAATGTCTCTACCAATTGGTAAGATGTAACTTCCCTATTAAAAAAAATAAGATTCTATGTTTTTCACTTATTTGTCTTTTCTGATAATTGATTTAGAATATACTGCAAACAAGCCCTTAATATACTTAGTATATACTTTAGTATATAGAAAGTTTACTCAGAAATCAAATTTCTTAATAGAAAATCGAGTTTGAAATTACAATTTTTTTTCAGTGCTCGGAATTGAAATCATTACCTTTTCATATATTTTGTATTCTTTTAATTCCTACACCATATACATATTAAAAATTTTTTTGGCTTTTTACAGGGTAGTTGTTTTAGGCCTGACTGTGACCACAGTGCAATGTTACTGAGTTTGTTGTTGTTGTTGTTTTTGCTGTTTATTTACCTTTCCTTTGTTGCTTTTTCCCCAGAGGAAAACTCTAAAGAAGGTTGGATCCATTATGAACTCTGGATAAGATGCTATTTCCTTTTGTTGTAGACACTTGTACTTTCAAGCAATTTTTTTAAATGTAGATGTGTTCCATGGTTCAATGCCACCATGTGAATCAGCAATGTATCCCTACAGATGACAGCAAATATAAGTAACAGCAACTATATAATGATGGTGTATTACATACCAGTTATCTGTAAGGAGCTTCAATTATTTTGGAGTATTACATAATTTAGAATTAAACAGCAGAACAGAGCACCTGTGAGATAAATATTACTTTAAAGAACTACAGCTCAGACTATGGAACTTGAACGCATGGTTGGATTCCTGGCTCTATCATGAAGTTGACCACAGTGAGCAAATGAAGTGACTCATAGAGATCAGCTGATAGGATGCACCTGCAGGAAACTTAACTGGTCACCAAAGCAGTGACTGGAATAAGAAATAAGGCCAAGAGGATTTGTAGAATGCACAAGATGTTTTGGACACATTGCCTCCCTTATTAAAATCTTAATGCTAAGACAAGAAATTAATGAAAATTAATTCCCTAAATACTATTAGAAAGTTAAATCTTCAGGAAATGACTTATTTTCAAACTGAAATCCAATCTCTGATTCATAATATTACATCTTCTAATGGGAAAAAAAAAGAAGCTAAGTGTGCTCTGGGTTCCTCTTCAAAACTTTCGCATTACTGCCCCTATATTTTTCTTCTAATTCTTATAATTGAAATGCCAGGAAAATCCCCTGTTCTATTTTTGTACTAAATAATAGATTTAGAGTGCAATGAGATCCCATCATTACACTGATGACACTCAGCTGTGCCATTCATTTCCTCTGGACTCAGATGTCGCTGAGCCTCCTCGCAACTTTCAGCCGCCAAGTCTGGAGAAGAGATGGGCTGGCATCCTTCCAGATCATTAAAAACAGAGAGACCTAGCTGTATGCTTGAGAAACACCAAGAGAGTTAAAAAGAGGAAGCTTGGGCTTTCTCAAATGAAGTGACTCACAGAGACCAGCCTAGCGCATCCATTTCTAGATTTCAATCTGCCCAAACATTTCCAGGCAACACCTATGTAAATGAATGCCTTTTGTCTAGGATTTAACTTGAACCCTGTAAACCTTACTCAATGATTCCATGTTTGCCTGAGAAACATTCAAACTGACTACAAGCAGGTAAACCAAACCTGTGTGGTGGTTATGTTGGTCCTGTACAACAAAATGATGCAGATGTGGAATATTAATTGTAGACATAAAATCTTTATCAACTTTATTTAGGAAGTAATTTTGAATTATAATACATCAAGTAAACTGAGATTTTACTGAGTCTACCTCCCCTTTCCACCTCCAGATTGATTTTGTGAGAGGATATATTTAAAGACAGGTCCTACTGATAGAAATCCTTATAATTGGCTTTCAGTGTATCTTGTGTAAGACTCCTATCTTCTGATATGCCCTGACAAGCAGCCAGATTATCAGTGCTGAAAAATGAGAGAAGAAAGTTGCCTTCAGAATATATTTTAAGTATGAAATAGACATGAAATGAGTTTAGTTTTTAAAACACACATATGAAAGCACCTGTCAGTTTTTAAATACACAATTTTTACAGTGTCATAGAAATACATTGTAGTTAGTTTTGGCACTAATGGTTTATTTTCCTATTAAAATTCATGGGATAAATGAAACTTCAGTGACATTTTTCCCATTAAAATGCATCAAGTAACAACAGCATTTTACCATGTGGTTAAATTGCCATTATCTATGATAGATGACAGTTCTTTCCATGATTGCCAGCACTTCTTTTAGAGATGATGATAATATCTTTGCTATAAGTATGAGGCATAAAGAGGAAAAAAGATCTTGATATAAGGACAGCCACTTTAGAAATATGAGGTGACATTATCTTTTTTTCTCCTAACCTATAATAGTTATGTTTCATCATGATGCCAGAAACAATGCCAAGTAAAATTCTTTCCATTAAAAGATTTCACATTGTAGGTCAAACACGTAACCATATAAAACTCAGAAGTTCATGCAGGAGGCTCCTGTATTTAGGATGGTACTCTTTCCTCAAATACTTGGAATTTCCAATTAATGCTGACTATTATGTGTCCTTCTTAGTTGTTCAATAAATATTTGCTGAAAGACAATAACTGAATACAAAACTTTCTTCCCCATCACTAGTCTTAGTTAATGTGTTTATTTTTGGAAATGTGTTATATAAAGGAGAAAGTGGAGAAAAGCACTCATTGCATTGTTTCTGAGAGGTAGGAGATGTCATTTTATGGATAATTAGGAAGAGATATTTACACATAAAATGTTAAAACACCCCAAGTGTATATTATTATGTATATATTATTATATTATTTTAATTATATTATATATTATGCCTTTTAATAGTCACATTCCAGAACAGAAGAGAGAAGGATAAGGATGATCATTCCCACTTTAACATTTTGAAAGTTGGTTACAAAACCAAACAGCAAAGCTGCTAGAACTTCTTATCCAGGAGACTTTCCTTTATCTTGCTACTAAAAATGTGATCTATAGAAGCAGCAGCAGCAGCAGCAGCAGCAGCAGCAGCAGCAGCAGCAGCAGCAGCAGCAGCAGCAGCAGCACTTGGAAGCTAATAGGAAAAGAGAATCCAGTCCCTAACCCTTTCCATACATAGTTGTTTGCTAATTAATTAATTCATTAAAAATTATTGGAAAGACATATTTCTCACTCACATTTTATGCCTAATACTTCTACCTTTATTCTATGAGAGAATAAACACTTTTATGGAGCAGATGTTTCGTGGTGACACTCTAGTGATAGGGCTGTTATTCCAATACTATGAAGCTTGAAGTAAGAAGATTCTGCTTTTGCAGTATTAGTTTCAAGCTCAGCTTCCTTCAATCTGTTTGATATAGCTCAACTTTCCTGTCTTGGCAGCAAGAACTAACAAGGATGCATCATATCCACTCAAAACAAGCAAACAGGATTTTGATACACAGGTAATAACTATAAAGAACATATTTGTTATTTCTGAATTACAGATAAAAAAACTTGGGGTCTTTATGTTATTTGTCTTCAGTCCTATAGGTAGTAGTGTGGAGTGAAAAGTTAAACCTACACACATCTGACCCCCAAATCTATTCTGTTAACAACTCCATAAATTAACATGAGCCAGCATGCAAGTGGGGTGTGTGTGTGTGTGTGTGTGTGTGTGTGTGTGTATGTGTGCATTGTCTTAGAGGCAGAAAATGTGTGAAGATGATAAAACCATATATACCACAAAAATTTTATGAACTTTATCCATTCAGAAATGTAGATGTTTTAAAAATATGAATGGATATTATATACATTAACATCTATCTTTTCTGTCAATTATTAGTTAATATTTGAAGCCCATTTCTCTGCATTTTTGCCCATTAATTTAATTCCCATATGACTTACTAGTTATCCCTCCCAATTATTGCCTTTCCTCAGAATATACTATTTTATGTTGGTGTGGTTAAATTAGTATAATAAGAGTCCAGCAATGTTTTAAAAACTTGCTAACAGATAAAAATATAATTACCATGATGTATATCTATAAAGCAAGACTGTTCCATTACTTCAAAGACCATATTTAGTAACTCGAGGGAAAGACAAATTTAAGCCCTTGACTTTTAATTTCAACTTTATTACACATTATAGGACGCTAATATGATATTGAACATTAATGAATCTTATTACCCATTTCTAAAAATAAAAGTAGTTAATTATGTCTTATTCATAGCCTATTTATTGAGATATCAAAAAATGAGGTAACATACATGGAATCCTGCTGCCATTTAATGTTTACAAAGGAAAAACACAGGTGATTTTTAAACCAGGTATATACTGAAAATTTAATTTATGCATCATAAGAAACTGCATTTTGGATACTTGGTACTTGCTTTTCTTATGGCTTGGGTTACAACTACCTCTGACTTGTGCATATTTTCCACGTTTAATCCAGGACACTGCTTAAATAGCATCTCAGACAGGACTTCTCTATCATAACCAAAATAGATTGTCATTCTTTTAGTTTTTCTCCCAGTACTTATCCTGCAATTATTCGCTATTTTTGTTTCTGTATTTGATTTTTGTTGAGGTTGTTGTTGTTTCCCTTCCTAGAATATGAGCTCTGTGGTAACAGGAACACTGGCTATTTTGTTACCATTCTATGTAGAGTCCAAAGAGTAGCCCATATATATCTGACTCAGCAAATTTTTGTTGATTAAATGAGCAGATATACTAAGCTAATATATTATTCATAATGGTCTTGTTACAACTATTACTATTAGCTGTACACTTGGTTCTTACTATGTAGTAGGCATGATGATATGCTTCTTTTGAGGGGGTAAAAATTAAAAGCACATTTATACCATGGAATTCTACACAGCAATTAGAAATAATGATATTGCAGCCTTTGAAGGTAAATGGATGGCTATGGAAGAAATTATGCTGAGTAAAATCAGCTTAACCTAGAGAACTAATGGTAGATTGTCTTCACTCATCTGTGGAGGTTGGGACTAGACCCTGGCCAGTGAGAAAGTTGGTTTATTATCATGTGTTAAATCCAGACAAGATGTAATGCTATACAATATAATCCTTTTGTAGAGATATTGTGGGAAAGGGAAGGGAGGGATAAGGGTGGGTAATTGGGGGCAGGAAACTCATGGGGGTAATTGTAATATCCAGAATCTATATACATTTTATATTATTTTGTTAAAAACTTGTATGGTTGTTCAAAAATAAAAAAATTAAAAATTAAAAGCACAGCTTGTGGAATATATATGATTATCCACATTTTCCAGATGAGGAAATTAAAGTTTGGGCTAAACTATATTAAGTCACTGTTTCTCAACCTTGCCTGCATATTGGAGTATACAATAAACTTAAAAATATTGGCAAAAGTTGTAAAATAAGAGTTCTATTTAAGTGCCATCCCTAACCCTAAAGGAATTAAATTTAAGCATCTAGGGGTAGTAGAAAGAAATCAATATTTTTTTTAAAGCTATGATGTATTTCTAAAGTACAGTCATCATTGAGCACCATTCCTGGTTTAAATAAATTTACAATCCTTATTCAGTTCAATTGATTAGTAGGATGGAATAGGAATTTAACCTCTATTTCTCTAACTTCTACCCAATGTTCCCTTCATATTTTAAACACTCACTAAGGTGGAATAGATGACATTTTTGCAACATACCCACCATGATTTTGAGAATATATAGATTTATATCTAATATAATGATTTAAAAATCTGTGCCCTTAGTTCAGTTTCCTTATATTAAAGAACCAGAGAATAATTATTGGTTCCTTATCCTGTGCACTGTACAGTTGGGTTTGTATATAAATATACAGAAAGAAGAGATATTTACTTTTTTGATACATTTAAAAGTTCAGACTCTGTATATTATTCTATTAAGCATTATAATAATTTTAAGAGAACAGAAATATATCACAAAGACATTGTGATGTGATGTGATAAAACTAAACGAAAGAGAAACTCAATGTCAAAGGAAATATATATATATATGTATGTATTTAAAGGAGAATGGGTCAGTGAGAGAGAGAGAGAAAGAATCAATTTATTTAGTTTTTCATATGGCTTTCATTGCTTAGATACTTAGTTGTTTGTGTATGTGGTGCTGGGGTTTGAACCCTATCCTAGTTCACGACAGGCAAACACCATAAATTCTGAGCCACCGCTACAGCCCCAAATGAAATATTTTAAACTAAGTGTGAATACTGAGTAGGAAAATATAACATAATGTTTCCAAAATACAAAATTTGGATTTGTTTTGAAAATAGATAATTTCTAAATTATTTATTCAATATGTTATGTTCTAACATATAACAATATTTCTAAATGTGAAAATGCTTTTCAGAATCAAAGCATCAATAGTGAGAGTCATTTGAGTAAGCACTACATTCACTCATATTTATAGATCCACATAGCACCAAGATGCTGAATTACACAATGGTAAATGATGCAGTCTCTGAAGTGAGAAAGAGTAGGATTTGAAATCCATTCTTGCCACTTACAGCTGTTCATACAAGGCAAATACTCTAACCTCTCTGAGATTCACGTCTTTTCTTACTAATAAAACAGGAATGAAAGCAGTCATCACCATAACGTATCAGTGCAATGATAAAAGAGATAATGCAGAGATAAATATTAAGTCAGAACATGATTCATATTACTTAAAATTTGATTGCTATTACTAGTCATCAAAACTACAACCTTATAATTAAAAAGGTCTTAAATTCATACATGTGTATGTCTTTTCATATTATTTGCCTGCACTAATTTATTGATTACCTGGAACATAACCAGAAATTTGAGGTGTAATAGTAAATTTTCTTTCAGTCAACATATCACCTTTACCAAATCTTACAGATTATTCCATTGCCATAATCTCTGAAATATGTTCATTTCTCTACATTTCTACTACTATTACAATTCAAATTGCCACAGTTTCTTCTCTGGAAAATAATTGTTTTCATTCTCTATACTAATCCAGTTAATTTGTTTTTAAAATGTAATTCTGAATACATATTCTTCTAGCTATAAAAATGCCAATGACTTCATGTTATTGTTGGAATGAAAAAAGTTTCCTTAACATGGCCATGAGAACCTGCATAATCTGGCCCCTTCTTTCCTCTATAGGCTACTTCAAAGAAATCCTTTAATCTTTACCCTCTGACTACTTCAGCCTTCTAATTTCTTCACCTAAGTTCTTTCCAGCCACAACCTTTGCATACCCTACTCCCTCTGCCTAAACTTTTTTCTCTTACACCATTTTGTAAGTGTTAGTTATCTTTCAGATGATAATCTAGTCATTATTTGGTCAGATAATCTTCCCATTTCTAAACAAATCATTTTATTATTTTTTACAAAATATTGTTTTGTTAAGGTTTGGATTTGGAATGTCCCCCAAAGGCTCAGATGTTAAAGTTTGGTCCAGAATGCAACAATGTTCATGCCGCAATGTTCAGAGGTTGGACTTTTGGAAAGTGATTGGATAATGAGGGATCTAAATTAATCTGAGGATTAATCCATTGAATGCTTCATAATTCGTATTGACTATTGAGTAGTTGTGGGAACTGTAGGAGCGAGGTCCTACTTGAAGAGAGTAGACCCTTGGGGTTGTGCCCTTGGAAACTGTAGTTTGTCAATGGCCTGCTTATCTCTTCTCTTTTGCCATGAGGTTCTGACTCATCTCAGGCCAAACCAATGGAGCCAGCCAAATAAGGACATGAAAACCTATAAAGCCATGAGCCAAAATAAAGCTTTCTTCCTTTAACTTGTTTTTCTCAAGTGTTTTATCCCAGTGGCAAAAAAAGTGACCTGTTGTTTCTTAGGGCTTTGTTTTTCTAATACACATGTGTACATTTAAATGTCTTTTCCCTCTATGATTAGTAAGTTCAATGAGGACTAAAAATATGTGTATTATTGGTCAGTGCAGTGCTTACAGAATCTGGTTTAATGCCTGACATATTGAATGCACTAAATAAATAATTGTAGAATAAATTAATTAACAATGTATATAAAGGCATTTTGGTCAGCATTAGAGGAGGAAATCATGATTCTAAGAGTTAAAAAAATGTATGGAAAAGAAATCAGAGTGATATTTCTCTGTATGGCCTTTTGTTTGTGCCTTACTAATCATATTTCCTGACATTGCATCCATCTTAAATTACATCGTATAATGACAAGAAAATTCATTGATATGGTAAATAATCTCCCAGTTTAATTTGAATATGTTATTATGGATTGAAATGTTATTCTTCAGAAAAAAAGATATTTTTAATAAAAAGATATTTATTATAATAGATAAATCCTGAGGATACAGTTCCTCCATTTGTCTGAGTATGTGCAGAAGTTGGCAAAAGAAGAGAT
This sequence comes from Aplodontia rufa, assembly GCA_004027875.1. Lineage (NCBI taxonomy): Eukaryota > Metazoa > Chordata > Mammalia > Rodentia > Aplodontiidae > Aplodontia > Aplodontia rufa. The sequence continues at coordinate 44,497 of PVKS010011935.1, read as the reverse complement.
ATAACAGTGAATGAGATCATCATAGAGAGTAAAAGAGACAGATATTCTAAATTTAAGATAGGACATCAAATGAAAAAAAGTAAATATTGTAGATGATTTTTTTCCTTTAAAGAGAAAGGGACAGTGAGAGAGAGAGAGAGAGAGAGAAAGAAAGAATCAATTTTATTTAGTTTTTCATGTGGCTTTAGTTGCTCAGAAACTTTGTTGTGTACATGGTGCTGGGGTCTGAACCCATGTACTCGTGCATGCCAGGCAAGCGCCATAACTGCTGAGCCATCACTCCAGCCCCTACAGTAGGTGATTTTATTTCCACTGTTAGGTAATCTTCAGTTTTGTTTTGTATTTTTAAGAATACTAAAAGGACACGTTTTAAGTGGTCCCCCTTTCTGTGATTTATTACAAATAACACAATCAAGATTTCAAGTTACAAAAAATAATTGCCCATTCAATTGCCAAATTATTTGTTATCCACATACAAATGTAAATATGAATTACTTCTTCCTTACTACTATGCCCAAATGATGTTACAGTATTATTTTAAGCAAACTTTCAATTTTACAAAGCTTCATAAATCACAGTTCCTAATGAAACCAAAAAGAGAAAAATATCACAGATACCAGTCACATCATTTTTAGTACTAGAAGAAGATGTTATTGGTGGACTGGTTTCAAAGAAAATGTCCTTCTTATGCTTGAAGAATTCCATTTTCCTGCCAATAATATAATTGTGCTTAGCTTGCTGATGGCACTGTATTCATGTTGCTTTTGCGTTAATGAAATTTACCACATAGCATGCATTACAGTTTCTCATTTGTAATAGTTCTTAAACCCAATTTTTATGTTACTTGTGAATAAAAAGACTTGTTGGGTATTGGTAGGATAGTGAATATTCTGCTTTTCAGCAAAGGAATGATATATGAAAACTTCCTTTGTTTCTCATTCTGTACAATTTGAATGATGGAGTTTAAAGTTGATGCAGTAAAAATAAAATGTATAAACTTAATAGTAATTCTTATTTTAGCAGTATATAAATTGATATTGATTTGCAAAATTAAAATAAAGGAAAAATGAGTAAAATTTAAAATATAACATATATACCATATATACTTTGAAATATTTATGTATACATACTTACATATATAAGTTAGCACCTGCATTTAAAATTACAGAAATAATTTTTTATTTTTAAAATTATGTTTTATCTTTCATCACACATGAAATTTTAATATTATAAGAAAGTATGTTGCATTTTTTTCTGTCAAATCATTAAATCTTTAGTTGTTGAACAACATAGTGGAAATTAAAAGAAGGTATAAAACTTGAAACTTTTTAAAATTATATTATTGTATAATCTGTAAGACTTATATTACTAACTTCATGTAATCTTAGTAAAGTGATAAGAAATCTCTTGAAAATGAGTGAGAATGCATTAATAAATAAACAAAATGAAATTCAATTTTATACACAAATAAACTTCATTTTGGACACAAATGCAGTATGAAATTTTTAAAAAAATATTATGGGAATGAACACATTTTGATTCTTTAATTCTCATTCATTAAGTTTGAAGTCTACTTATACTTCAGCAGTTTCACCTTACATTTAATAACTTAATAACTTGAATACTAATCTTACACTATTTTTGACTAAGCAGAACCTAAAATTCTTGCTTCTTCATTTACTAGTTAATAGGTTAGAAAAAAAGGTCATACTTAGTTTTACTCTTGAAAATACCTGAATAACCAGAACTAAACTGTGAATTTATCACATTGTTTTATGAACTTTAAGATATTTATGGTTTCAATTGGTCAAAAAAATGTGCACAGAAACAAATATTCATAATTTTTCCTTCTAAGAGTTTCATTTTTTAAAATTCTAAAGACTCACTGAAGATTTCTTACTATATTTATTTTCTTCATCCATACCCATGTAAGCCGTTTGCTTAATTGTCTATTATAAAAATAGATATGAATGCACAGAGATACATCATTTTAATGTGTCTTAATAATCATTGTCTGATATTCATTCTATTGTTTGGAATAAAATATGTCCAATAAGAAATTTGTAATGTTGGTATATTCAGTATGGAAAGCTGTAATGTTTAGTAAAATAAAGTATATTGATTTCATGTCAGTTGTTCTTTTTCTTCTTAGTTTCTTTACTTGCTACAGTGGACATTTTTCCAATCAGTATATTAGCAACACTTTTTCTGTGCTCACAGATTGAAAAGAGATCAGTCCCCTTCAGGGCCATCATGGCAGTCATGGACCATAGAGTCCCAGCAGGCTGCTGATGAGGCACTTGGTACCCACAGTATCAAGTAGGTTATTTCTAAGCTCTTGAGAGATAATTCACATGGGTCTCATGTGTATGCATAACTTGCATACAGAGTCATTTGTTCTGGACTATTTTTTCCCCCAGAATGTATAGCAAACAGACTTAGAAGATAAAGATAGTACGTCCTTCCACAGCAAATGACAGACTTGCTTACAATTTTGTAAGGCAGGATATATCTCCTAGAGCAATGGGGAAGGCATAATTATGTTTTTTATAAAAGACTGGAGTTCCCTAAGCACAGTGTTTCCCTCCTGAAATAATACATGGCACAAGCAGCTGATAACTTGTTTTCTTCAGGTGTCGTCCTATGGGAACTGAGGTTCAAGAAAGTGGCATCCAATCCGATATTCTAGATACTACCAGTGCAATAAATAATAAATTCCGACCCAGGAATCTTTTGACTTTTGCCAGCATCCATAAAACTGTCTAACTTGCTAACTTTCAAGTATGGTAAAATCACAGACCTTTCACCTTAAGTTGTAGGGCCCAGTTGGAAGAAATTAGTTCAATGTGGACATGGCTTTGAAGGAAATATTATGACCTCCAGTCCTTAATCTTTCTGTTTTTGCTTTTGATTGCCATGAGGTAGGTAGCTTCCTCTATTATACCCTTTCATCACAAGGTACTAATTCAGCACAGACCCAAAAAACAATAGCAACAACCATGAACTGAAACCTCCGAAACTGCTAATCAAAATAAACCTTTCCTGTCCTCTAGATGAGTATTCCAGGTATTTTGCTACAGCAATGCAAAGCTGATAAACACACTGCTTCAAGTTGAGTTTACAAGGCTGGCAGATTTGACCTATGGGATCATGAAAAGCTGAAGCACACATACCTAGAAAAATTCTTGAAACCATACAGCACATTGCTCAAAACTGAAAGTAAATTTACCTTGTTTGGTAGCATGAAGGCATTCTCTCCCTCTGTATTTCCTGATTCCCTTTTTCCTCCAATAAACAGATAACATTCACTTTAGAGACAAAGATGATAAGCAGTGGGGCTCCATTGGACCAGTGGGGACCAAAAACTCTACTCAGATGCTGGGGAATTTAGGAGACAGGATAGTTCAAAATTTGATAATTCTTAGATATAGGTAACTCAATCAGCATGCTACTCAATCCTTCAGGAAATTGAATGCCTAAATCAAATTGATATGGTTTAAGGAGAGTTTACAATGTGGAGCAGAAGCAAATGTAGCCTTGAGAGCATGTTTTTTAGGAAAATTTTATTTATTCATGTTGATGATTCCATTGTTCAACATATAATTAATATTCACATGATATATACTTGTACAGTAAATGATGGTAAAGTATCAAAGGGCTTTCTCGTAACCGAGATGATAGTTATACAGAGAAGTATGCCCCTCAGCTTTAATGACTCTATTGAGCTTAAAGTATCTACCACTAAGTTTGTCCAGTTGAACATCTGGTCAAAGATGGCAGCCTCCATCAAGGGAAGACTATTAGTGACACTCTTTTTGAAGAGTCACTACTATTTTTCTATTGGTCTCTTATAAAATCTAAATATCTGATACATGAAGTCCTCATGACTCTCCAGGTTGATACTACTATTTTAGGGAGGATCAAATTGGATTTACCGATTAAATATGCTGAGAAGGACAAAAGTTTTTCTGACCAAATGGAATGGCATTTTCATAAATTCATCCAGCCTGTCCCCAAGGGCATCTCACCTTTACAAGTTTTTACATAAAGAGTCTGAAAATCTTACAAAAAAATTCTTGTTCTCCTGACATACTTGGGAGAATATCTAGATGAGTGTATAGAATGACTGGAGAAAAGGTGAAGTTACTGCTGTTGTAATGGAACACACTGGTTTCATGGCACTGGAAGAAAGTAACAACAGATATAGGGGAAAGATCTCAGGAATTAGAGAGGGACATTATTCATCTGTTTTCCAGAATCAACCCAAGACTCCATTTTATTTAAGAAGGAAAATACCCTGATATAGAATTCCTAAAACTTTTGCACACACCATTGTTATCATTTGGATATGAGGTTTCCCCCCATTTCTCCTGTGTAATGCAAAATGTTTAGAGATGAAATAATTAATTATTAGAGGTGTAAGCTAATTGGTCAATCCTACTTTCAATGAACTGATTAGATGGTAACTTAGGCAAATGGGGCATGGCTGGAAAAGTTGTCACCTGGGGTATGCCTTGCAGCCCCTTCCCTTCATTCTCTCTGCTTCCTGGCTGCCATGAATGTATCAGTGCTTGTGCTCCATCCCTTTCCCTATGTTGCTTTGCCTTATTTGGGGTCCAAAACAATGGACTTGGCCAACCATAGACTAAACCTCTGGAATCATGGGTTAAAATAAACATTTCTCCTGTATGTTTTCCTTGTCAGGAATTTTAATGACAGCCATGGAAAGCTGACTAGCACAAACACAAAATTTAGCTATAAGATGTCTCTGATAATAAGTTGACCATAAGTATCCGTAACTTCACCAAGAAGTCTATGGGGAATAGTAGGATATAACTCAAGTTTCCACAACTCCAAAATAAAACCCTTGTTTGTACCCCTAGATATTTTCCCTACCTTTTCTAAAGTTCTGCCCTTTCATTGGGTAGACAAATGCTAGCCATCTGAAAACAAAGACAACATTTAATTATTCATATTGAACTGGAAAATCTTAGACTCTTCAGGCATTTTGCAGAGCTGTTAAAGGCACTGTCAACCTGAGATTCTAGCTGATATAGGTTCCAGTAAGGGGTGGTAGTCTATAATCTTAACATTTAAACAACATTTTCCATAGGCATGATGAGTCCACCAAAGTCTATTCTGATATACAAAACCATTCTATTAATTAGATTGGATTGCTTTCCTTTTCCTTAAAAATGTGAGGAAGACCCAGGTTCAAATCCCAGCACCATATACACAACTAAGTGTCAAGGAAACAAAGGCCAGATGAAAAAAATAAATAAAATTAATTCTCTCTTTCTCACTCTCTCTCCCTCTCTCCCTCTCCTCTCTCTTAAAGAGAAGAAAAACAGGATCCTTTCCCAAAATATTCTGGCATGTGCCTTAATTAGGATTTGTTAGTAAGAGACATTCCATATCTATTGTACAGCATGATGCCCATAGTTAATGGGCATTAAATTCTTGAAAAATGCTAAGAGAATGGATGTTAATGAGTTTTAAACATTCTCACCACAAAACGATAGCTATGTGAAATATTGCAAGTATTAAACAGCTACATTTAACCATTTAACAATGCATATATACTTCAAAACATAACATATATAATAAATAAATATAAATTTATTTGTTAATCTAAATAAATTGGAAAAAATGAGCTTAAGGAAATACTACATATTGTAAGATCATCGAGATCTTACCATATGATGTTATTTGGTAACTCAGGAGCAGCTGGAATGGTCATCTTACTCACTTTTTATGAGAAGAATCCTGAGGTTAATTTTCTTATATGAATGAAGATCACTATGAATTAGAAAATGTGGTATAAAATTGGTCCTTGACTAACTGAAATAATCAATGATGCAACATCAATCTCAGCATTCAGGTCAGTCTCAATTTACTAGTTAGGTTTCTTACAGAGTTCCCCTAAACTCTCATTTTGGGGGCCAGGCACTTATTAATGCATCTTAATGTACCTGTATCAATGCCTTGGAGCAAATGCAGAGATTAGTAGAGAAATCCACCTGACTTTCTAAATAAACAGTGATGTTTGATGTGTTTTGCTCTGCAAATTAAATTTAGGTCCCTAGAGGTTGGCCTTATTCTACAGTTTGGATTCCTATTGATAATGATCTTAATTAAATGCTGTATGATGAAAATTAAATGGATTGTTCCCAGCCTCACAGTGTTCAACTAATGAGAATTCTCATGGGAAAATACAGAAAAAGCCATGATATTGTAGAAATGAAGGGGAGATGTTGTCATCAGGCAGTTTTCCATGTGTCTTTTGTGGTTGTGCCTATTTTGCAAGTGAAAGCACTGGCTACCTTTGTTCTAGAATATCCTTTTAAGGTTGTTTGTATATTCAGAGTCAAAGCAAGTTTATACTGTTGGAAGATCATGTCTCTCTTCAGAGCAAAGCCATAGGTATATTTACAACACATTATAAAAGATTTGGATACCTAGTGCTCAAGGTTTTTTTCCTATAATGTAACTCACTGCCTGAACAGCTGCTACCTGATCCTTGTTCTGTGATCCTATGGGAACTGGAGCTCAGAAAAGTGGTACCAAGGCTGATATTTTGTGTACTACTTTTATTATTTGCAAACTATTCTTTATCTCTGACCTAGGGGTCATTTGAATTCTGATATCATTCCCAAAAGTGTGCAAACTGTTATGTACTGAATGATTACATTCCTCTATAATTCATATGTTGCTTTTGAATTCCCAGTGAGATAGTATGTAGCAAAGGGACCTTTGGAAGGTAATTAGGTCATGAGAGTGGAGCCTACACCATTGAGATTTGTTCCCTTTTAATAGGCCAGAGAGCTAGCTTACCCTCTTGCTGTCACATAAGGATACAGTTAGCTATCTATACCTTGGAAAGCCCTCACCAAAACCCAAATGTGCTACCACTGTGATCTCAGAATTTTAACATTCTAGAACTATAACAAATAAATGTCTGTTATAAATGACAGACACCAACTCTATGGGATTTTGTTATGGCATTCCTAAACCAACTAAGACAAACTAATTTCCTAATTTGGAAATTTAGTAAATCTCAGACTCTTCTTGCTTCTAGATATACAATTCTAACAATTCTCTTAAGTATATAAAGTCTACAAATCTGAAGGACAAAGACTACTGTTTACAACACAAACACCCTCATCAGGCAGCAGTTTACCAATACAGCAATCCACATATATTTCCGTGGTTTAACAAAATCAAGGCTCTACAAGAGTGGAATTTTCTCAACTTTTTCATTAAATAAAAAAACTTGTAATAAACTGAAAAGAGTTCATACGCCTTTTTTTTTCAATTTTTACCTATTCTTTCCTAGCTACTGTCACCTACTGGTATACTTTATTTCTTAATGTTTGAGGCAATAGTAAAAGGTCAGGCATTTACATAAAAGTAAAAAAATAATTTAATATTCAAAATCAGATCTTCCTCTTCTCATTCATTCTTTCTTTGTTTCACCAAAGTTTCCTCATTGGATACTTTCTCTCAAGTGATGCATATTTCACTAACTTTGTAGTTTTTCCTTGCTTCATACCTCCAACATCTACATTTTTCTTTCACTTTGCATTGGTTTTGTTTCCTTTTAATCTAACTTATTGCCACTTGAGTCTGAGGATTCATAGTAAAATTGCCTGTTTCTTTCAAATCTTGACAATGCATAGATTGATAGAAGCTCAAGATTCCTGGAATACATTACTGAGGTATAATTAGGTATGCCAATGATTATCATAATGTTCAACTCTGAAAAAACAAACGATGAAACTATGAATATTTATCTATCAAGTAGGTTCATGAGGTTTTGGAATTTGAGCAAAAAGGAAGGAGGAAAATCTCAAGGCGACAAAACAGAGGAGATGAACCAGAAAAGGGCAATGTTAACTCAGGAAATTTATTTGGACAAAATATATATGCATTCCTGAGACAGAGTTTAGATGGCAAAGAAAGAAAAATTCTAATCTAAGGAGGCCAAGAATTTCACATATATAGAAGCTGAGAGTCAGCCTTATTTGCAAGCGATCTCATAAGAACCAAACTTTCATGTGTACCTTTGCAAAGTTGAACTGAAAGTTATCAATTCTGTGATGTGCACTTCTCACTTTCAGTGTTTTAATTCAATGTGCAATAATAAAAATTATATGAATTTAGAAATCATACACATCTTCTAATTTGAATCCTGGTTGCAGTACTTGAGAATTGTGTTCTTTTGAACAATTTCCTTGACATGTATTCTCATCTGTAAAATTACAATGTTAATTATAAATAGTATATGTAAAATAGAACAATTTCCATAACGAAGGGAATTAAAGAATATATTGATATATTATCATCATGGAGGACATAAAGCTCAGGTACTGTGACCCTTAGTTTGGACTTCTCTTCATTACAGGGACATGTTAGGGGGAAATATTGTGCTTAGTCATATCCATCTGTTTGGAGTGGCATTTGTGATTAGGACTCAAAAGAATTAAAATTGAAGAGAAGTTCAGGGTCAGCTTTTGGAATCTCCAATATGCCAGGTTAAAATTTTTGTGTTGAATAACAAATCAATGAACTTTTGCAGAATGGAATAGCATATTGAAAATGTTGTTTTAGTAAGAGTACTCTAACAATGATATGCAAAATGAAATGTGAAAAGATGAAAACTATACAAAAGAATCCTTAAATGATTATTTAAAAAGCACAGCCTAAACCAGCATTTTTCAAAATTTTCAGCCAGAACAGACATCTGAAAGCTGTGCTAATATCATATTATGCTATATATCTATTTGTGATAGCAAAGAAGGTAGTAATGTTCGAGATTCTGACAAATTCTATATACTTAAATGTAATACAGCAAGTCATGCACTTACTTAAATACTACTGAATACCTTTGTTAGTAATAATTTGTGTGAGTTTGTGTATGTGTGTGTATATACAGAGGGAGAAAGAAAGAACTTACATTTGTTTCCTTGCTTCATGTTAATAAAAGCTTCAACTTATTATCTTTTAGCATATTTCACATCTCTAAACTTTCTCAGCTTTAAACAACCTTCCAGTGTTCTTGGAAGTGTGTATCACATATTTAATATTCAATCTTGATATTCCATATGTACATGTCTTTTCATAATCACAGCTCCTCTGCTAAGTGTATATTGCTACTTCACTTTCTTTAGATGTCTTCCCCTGAATAGGTATTTCATCATTATACTTTTTAGCATCCAAAAGAAAGACTGACTTTTAATATCTTCATAAGTTTATTTGCAATTCACTATTATGCTTATAATTTTTTGAAATTTCTCTTTTAAATTTTAAATGCACTTTTAATATCTTCATAAATTTATTTGCAATTCACTATTATTCTTATAATTTTTTGAAATTTCTCTTTTAAATTTTAAATGCACTTTTTGACAATATTTATTTACTTTTTCTCTTATGTACTACAATTCTTAAATAAACTAATCACATCCCTCCAGACTAACTTTTTTAGGCAGTTTTACCTGCCTGGGGAAAAAAAATATATACATATGTTCTCCACAGCCAGTATTTCCATTACTTCATGGAAAATAAAATAGTGAAAAGAATAATTAAAAAAAGAGCCAAATTTGTTCTTTGATGTTCACAGCTCAGAATCAAAGTCAGTGTGTATAATAAATATTGTTATGGTCCTGAAAATGAAAACAATGGATTTCTTTTAATGAAGACATCACACAATTTTCCTAACAACATGGTCTTTGTGATGTTTTAATTTCCTCTAAAAAGACTAAAAGCAGGTAGGAAAAATACTGCATGCCATCCTTTCATAATTTAGAAGGAACTTTATGCAGAGAAGAGCAAAATAAGTATAAACAGTGATAAAAGAGGAGTGTTTCACTAGATATTTCTTCTAGTTCTATGGAAAGCCACATTTGATTTTTGTGGAAGTAGACTTAGAAAAGCAATAAAAAGTCCCTGATCTCTTTTGCTTTATGTTTTATATATATATGAAAAAAAATTTTGTTGTTGCTGCTATCATTGCTATGATTTTCATTAGAATTTACTGATAATGCCAGCAATACATGAGATTTATTAATGATTAAAGTAACAGTATCAGAACATCCAACATGTTTATTCACAGAATATATAATTGTAAACATTACAAAATGAATATTTATCCTACAGAATTTGAAACAGAATTTTATCCAAAGTTAAGCAAGTAGCCATACACTTTTGTTAATTTTAAATAGGATCAGAGCATCATTTTTAAAATGAATAAACATATGAAATCTTCCATGATTATTTTTCCTTCCTCAGAACTAAGAAAATAATTTCTGCTTAATAACACTCACCAAAACAACAAACAAAAATGCACAAATGTTCACCTTAACAGTTTGAGAAATGTAATTTTTTTAAAAAAATCAAATAATTTAACTGATAAGCCAGTAAAGCAAATGCTGATTAAGCTGGATTATCATAGAAAATAGACAACAAAGAAAGAAGGTGTGAAAACAATGCATATGTTGAAAAGTTGGCACTGTAATAAACTTTAAAAAAGAATACAAAAGCATATTTGGTTATTAAATTTTTTTCTCAAAATTATTTCCATGCTTGCATATCTACATTTGTCTGATCTTGTTTTCTTGGAATAAATAAGTTAAAGGTGGCTGAAGGGGACAGCAGTTATAAATGATGTGCAGCTCATTTAGTAGTGATTGCATTTCATTTCTTCCCAAGAAACACTTATCTCAAAAGTAAATCAGTGCCTTTCCAGCTGGTAATACATGATAAGTATGAAAATGAGTCATCTATGACATTTAACATGCAAATTTATATTGCTCTGGGTATCTGGATATGTCCAGTGAGAAGAGGAAGTGGTGAGTTGCTGCCTTGGCTCAGTAACCTGAATGCATCAAATTTCCACTTTACCAGACTGTATATCAGGAAGATGATATGTGTAACTAAATGTTCCAAACAGCCTGCCAGTGAGTACATTACTCTTTGGGAATAAGAGAGAGACTCCCTAGGAAACAAGATCTTTTCAATTTGTTTCCTGAATCCTTGATGCAGTTAAATCGATCAATGTATCACAGAGAGGGATGTATTAACGGAATTATCCTCTTGAGACTTTATTTAATTGGTCTGGGGTAGGCCTCAGGCATGGGTTTTTATTTTAAAAGCTCTCCAGGTGGTTCTAATGTGCAGCCAGAGATGAGGACCACTAAGCTAAATGAAACCCTCAGGAATTGATTGTGTTTTTCAGAGGCTGACTGGTTGCTGACCTACCCCAATTCCCTATTCATATCAATTTTATCTTCAATTCCATTCACTTTCATTGTAAAACTTCCTCTCCTTAGGTAACCTCACTTACTTTACAGGAAAATAAAAATTTAGAGTGAGGCGTGCCACTACTTGAGAATGGCTTCTTCTTTTACTTTTATCTAAAAATTATCTGTACTTTCCTCAGTCCCTTCCTATGGTCTTCCATCTCAAAGGAGAGGATATGCAAACTCCTACACAAGGAAAAATCCCCTCTATTCTAAATCCCAAACCTTTCACTTTCTAGAAATATAAAATTCCATTTGGTCCAGGTCTTACCTATTTCTCCAATCTCTCACAAACACTGTAAGTTTATCCTATTAAGTGCTCACTTCCTAAAAACAATTTTTCCTCAATTGCATGTCTCTCTGTCCACTAAAATAGCTAATTTTTGAGTTTGCTTCATAACCCAGCTTTTGCTTCTCACTTTAAGACTCAATTTTCTCACCCCATTATACCTCATCTATAGCCATGTGGCTTCTACACCAATAATTCCAATGAAAATGATTTTACCAAAGTCACTGGGGATCTCTGGGTTGTTGAATTCAATGAGTTCATGCTTTCTTGGCCACTTTGCAGAATTTTACATTGTTGACCACATCTCACTTCTGAAATATCACCTTTGTGTGGTGTTATAACTTCATTCAACTCCATCTTTAGCTGCTCCTTTTTTAGTCTCTTTCATGGGCTCAGCTTCCTTATCCTATTCCTTACATACTGGTATTCCCTAAGAGCACTTCTCCAACCCCTACTGTGGATTTCTCCTATGATTGACTTAAAGTCATAAATTCATGGATTTTATTAAATTTGCTGTCAATGGCCTATGTGTTAGCCATTCATCACTGTCACCAAAACACCTAACAGGAACAAATTAGAGGAAGAAATATTTATTTTGGCTTATGGTTTGAGAGAATTCAGTCCATGATTATCCTATTCTAAGGCAAAAACATCATGAAAGAAGGACATGGAGGAGGAAATCAGATCAGCTCCTGGCAGCCAGAAATCAGAGAGAGAGAGAGAAGAGAAGAGAAGAGGAGAGGAGAGGAGAGGAGAGGAGGGAAGAGAAGAGAAGGGAAGAGAAGAGAAGAGAAGAGAAGAGAAGAGAAGAGAAGAGAAGAGAAGAGAAGAGGCGAGGCGAGGAGAGGAGAGGAGAGAAGAGGAGAGAAGAGAAGAGGAGAGAAGAGAGAGAAATAGAAAGAAACAGAGAAATGGGCCAGGAAAAAAAATGTCCTTCCAGAACACACTCTGTATTTCTTCCAACTAGGACCAGCCTTCCGGTAGTCCATACAGATATTAGTGGACTTATAGCTGATGACCACTAATGAGGTTCGAATCCAACTGATCCAATAATTGTCCGACATCCTCACCTCTGATCCTTGTTTCACTGGGGACTAGGCTTACAGTACATGAGATTTGGAGGGACATTCCCAATCCGAATTATAGCAGAATCTACCTTCAGTGTTACTACTCTCAATCATATTCCTTTTTCCTTATTTTACATTTCAATCTATTTCATTTATTTATTTTGCAAAGATATTCCCAGCTTATTAAGGTATAATTGACAAATACAAATTATGTGTAGTATCTGATATTTTGATATATGTCTACATTGTAAAGAGATTAAATCAAGCTAATGAACATTTTCACTACCTCATATGCTTTTGTTGTGCTGAAAAGATTCAAAATCTGTTGTCCTCAATGTTTCAGTACAATATATATTAACTGTAGTCATTATGCTATATGATATATCACCAGAATTTATTCATCCTGTTTAACTGAAATATTTTACTCTTTGACCAATATCTTGCCATCTCTCCAACCTAAACCAGCCCTTGGCAATCACTCTCTGTTTCTGAGTTCAATATTAATTCCATGTACCTGTAAGTGATTATTTGCTTTTTGTGCTTGACATATTTCCCTTAGCATGATGTCCTCTAGGTTCGTCCATGTTGTTATAAATAACAGGATTTCCTTCTATTTTAAATTTTTTTCTTCTAAGGCTGAAAAATATTTCATGGTGTTTTTTAATGACATTTTCTTTATTCATCTGTTGATGGACATTTAGACTGATTCCATAGCTTAGCTATTGTGAATAATGTGGCAATGAACATGGAAGGGAAGCTTTCTCTTATATACCGATTTCATTTATTTTTAATGTTATACCCAGTAATGGGTTTGCTGGATCATATAGTTGTTTAATTTCATTTTTTGAGGAATTTCCATGCTGTTTTCCATTATGGATAAAGTAATTTACATTTTTACTAACAGTACACAAGTGTTGCCTTTTCCCCACATCCTTGCTAACAATTATATTTTGTCTTTTTGATAAATGTCATTCTAAAAGATGGTGATTTGATATCACTTCCACAAAAACTGGTGGGAAAACTAGATACTGACATACAGAAGAAGAAAATTGAACGCATATTCATTTCACATAAAAAAGTAAGCTAAAATTAGATTTAAAGCTTAAATGAAAAATCTGAAATTATAAAATTACTAGAAGAAAACAAGGAAAAAGCTTCTTAACATTAAGCTGGACAATGATTTCTTGTATATAACACTTCAATCAAAGGCAACAAAAAATAGACAAATGGAATTGCATCAGACTAAATATCTTCTGCACACCAAAGGAAATAATCAAGAGTAAAGAGATAATATGTGTAATGAAAGAAAATATTTCCAAACCATATATATGATAAGGGTTTAGTATCCAAAATACATAAGAACATGAACAATTCAAAAGCAAGAAAAAAGTAACTCTCTTAAAATTGTGCAAAGGAACTGAACAAAAATCTATCAAAAAAAGAAATATAAATGGTCAAAGGTATATGAAAAATGTTTATACCCCATTTTAAATGTATTCTGGACCCTTATTCTTTGTATCTTTGAATGTGTGACTCCCTTAATCTGGTGTTCCCTTCACCTCAACCAGTGTTCTTGGTTTAAGTTTTGTTTATTCAAATTTCGGCTCACATATTTTTTCCTGTGGGAAGCATTCCTTAAAATCTCTCTCTATCAAACTACAAGGTTCTCACATTTTATATAGTTCTAAGACAATTAAAATATTAGGCTGGGGATACAGTTAAGTGGTTAAGCACATGCTTAGCTGATGCAAGGTCCTAGACTGAATCCTCAGCGCGAAAATAAATAAATAAATAAATAAATAAATAAAATAATGTATGGTAACTGTTTATTAACCTTGGCATCTCATCCCTGCCCTTACTACTAAAGGTAAACTCACTGCATGCAGGGAATTTTTTTTTCTATAGTTATTTTTTAATCCCTTTGTTTACTGTCTGATTGGCACATAATTTCAATCAGTAAATACTTATTCAGTCCATTAAACTAATACATTATCAGACTAAGACAGTATCTTACTTTTTAAGAAATTAAAAAGTATTTATCCTTATTGAATCAAAAATAAAACTCAATATTTACAATGAAATGTGTTATGGTTTAGATATGTAGTGTATCCTAAAAACTCATGAGCTAGAAGTATGGTCCCCAGTGCAGCAATGTTCAGAGGTGATGATTTTGGAAAGTATTTAGATCATGAGATCTCTGATGTCACCAATGGATATTTATGCTAATTATTTACATACTAGTTATATACTAGTAAATGGAGAAAAAAAAAGAGATGTCTGTTTTTCTCCTCGTGGGAACAATGGTATACTCCAGTGCAGAAAATAGCAATAGGATAGGATATATTAGCATACATCACACTGATATCTATTACAAATAACTGCAATTCTTTCATTGAAAAAAAAATGAAGCAATCACTCTTTCTAGAGGGCTTCCATATTATATTAAAGAAAAGTCTATATAGGATTTCAAGAAAGAAAGGTGGACAAAGTGATTAAAAAATGGGAAGATATTCAAGACAGAATATAAAACTACAGGATCATGAAAAAGATCCATTTGAGAGGGGAAGGAGAGAATGGTGAGTGAATTATAGAAGAACATATGTTTTTTGAAGATGTAAAAAAATGAAAAGACATATTGACATATATGTTCAAATAGATTAATTGATTGTGATGGGTCTTATATGCTGTGCTACTGAGTTTTTCAGCATTGAGACAAATACTGAGAAAAACACATGAAAGGGGAAAGATTTGTTTTGGCTTATAATTTCAGAGGTTTCATTCCATAGTCAGCTGGCTCCATTTTTTCTGGGCCTGTAGTGAGGTATAATGTCATGGTAAAAGGGTAGGCAGAGAAAAACTGATCACTTCATGGCAGGGAAGCAGAGAAGCAGGAAAGGGCCAAAGATAAGATGTATCCCTCCAGAGCATGCCCCCAGTGACCAACCTCCTCCAAAGAAGCCCTAGTGCCTATGGTTTCTACACAATTACAATGGCACCAATGAAATATTTATTATGTAAATAATTAGCATGTAAATATTGCATGTAATGGCATATTTTAAAGAGAATTGAATTTTCATGTAAATATCAATTTTCTTATATAAATAACAAATAATTTTCAAAATAAAGAAATATAGAAAAAACAAAGTGATATTTTCATGGTTAATTGAATTTATTTGCCTAAAGCTATCATTTTCTTTTCTATCTCCTGTCTTTGTTTTGAATTGTCTTTATGACTTAAATATTGTCTGTGCTATCACACCTCTGTTGGTTTAGGTATGTTCTCTGGTTGTTTTACTTTGAATGTACTGTTTTCAGTGAGATTGTAAATTGTTCAAGGGCACAATTTGTTCAATTCTATTCTTTGCCTCTTACATTGGATCTAACAGAGGTAAACAATATTCATTCATTCATTCATTCAATAATTTGTGAGTGTGTCTGCATGTACCAGACATTGCTTGTTGTGAATGCTGAAATTATATACCCAGATCCACAAAAATTATCATAAGACTAGCTAAGCAGAGAATGCAGTTTACACTTTAATACAAGGAAAACATTCAAAATATACTGTATGCTCACACCGAGGATAAAAACCATGATTTTAAAAATTTCAAATAAATTAAATTGAATTATTGTATTTTCTCCCTTTCTTGCTAATATGTGCGCCCTGCTTTTTATTTTCTGTTTGGTATCTATCTTTTATTGTTCTTCCCCCATAATTCCTAGAATTATTATGGATTGATTTTAAAATTTTAAATATTTATTTTACATTTATTTTTTTAAAAATCATAAATAATATATAGCAAATTCAAATTTATAGTCAACTTTCCTTATCTAAAGATACATGTTCAAAAAACTGACTTACAACTATGCATTAATAGTAAGGCAGAAAATGAGAATAAATTGTTTTTACCTTGATATGATATGAAATTATATTTTGTGGTAAATGAGATATGAAAGATCCTCAGAATCTAAATTACTTTGATGCAATTTTTTGATCAATAATCACAGTTTTGGCACTAAAGAAATGGCAACATTTATCTTTTTTAATGATATCAGAAGCACAGTATTATGGAAAACTAAAATATTTTGTCACAAATAACTTATCAAACATTTTTAAAATTATGATTACTCCTGCGTGCAAGGAGCTGAGACAAATACTAGGCCTGAAAAAGTAAAGTATATTGAACTAAAGGTAACCTTAACATTTTCTAACAGCACAAAAGACCAGTAATGTTAAACTTGAGAATACCTAAAAATTAACCTGGAAGAAGCCCATGGCCATCACATTGTGCATATACCCTTATGGATTCACAAATAATCAAAGTGAAGAACAGGAAAGATTAAGCAAATGTGCAAGGTCACTGTCTCAGGAGATAGCTGAACTGGAACAGAAAGTTCTCTTTGGTATCTGTTGAGATTTTCCGTCATATGTGTTGGGGTGTAGCCTTCACCCCCATTTCAACACCTGCCCTAGAGCAATGTTGTTACTATTTCCATAAGTTCCTTCTGGAAGGGCTGCTAGGTCAGGCTTTGTTAGGCTTCCTAATTATTATGCAAAGAGTTAGGGTGGGTTGGAATGTGCTGTTACCTAGTTGTTTGTCTGTACTCGAAATCTGCATAACCCCTGGCAACTCCCTTAGAAGGATTATTGATTCCTTGGCTGTCTCCCCTCCTTATAAAAACCCTGTGTGCCTTGATAATAAACGATTCTGGGCTGCCATCAGCTGGGTGTGGTTGACTCCCTTCCCCGGCTGGGAGGGAAGGGGTCCGAGGACAAGGAGGGGCCCAGTTTCCAGCAGTCGGCACTCATCCTTCTCCTGATCGGCTCCCGGGGGACAATCCAGCGCCCCAAAATATGTAACAAACAATAATGTTTATTTGTGCATTTTTTGCATATTTTTCTAATAATTAGTAATTGGGCAAGATATATAAAATGTATTTCTAATCAAATACTAGAAGGGCACCATTGAAATGCAAAACTACTAATTGTTAGAAAGGTTTTCAATTTTAAATGATCAATTTTCTACTAATAGGGTGCCTATAAATGCATCACCATTAATATTTCCAACACATAATGTGAATAACACCTTATTAAAATATGTTAATTTGTAGAGTAAAATTTATTTGCTAATCAAATTTATATAAGATTTCAAACTATTGCTTTTAGAAAAAAGTGACCACCAAGAAATATGCGAGATAAATTTCCATATCTATTCCATCTGCCTATCTTTTTCACCATATGTCACTCTATTAATTGCTCATATAATCCTTATTATGCATCATTTCATCTGTAACATTATTGCATGAAACTAAGAAGGCATCAACAGCAACTACTGAAAAACACCTGCTATGTATATTTCTGGTTGATAAATTTCAGCAGGTTCTGGTTAGCTCTTGGGCAAATTTTCCTACTTTCTTCTGTATAACAGGAAGCATTGTACCAGGGCAGCTTTCTTTCTGGTAATGTTCACATTAATATCCTCTTAAACTGTTTGTCATAATTAATTAAATCTCACCACAATAACAATTTAAAGTGTGTATTTAACAACCACTATATGTATACATATCCAAGTATAATGGTCACTGAGCTAAACATTGTAAATAAGAATTGAATAAGAAAAGGAACTTGTAAAATATGTGAAAGAATTTTGAACACTTTGACATTCTAAAATCCATTTAAAATGTTGGTTAATGAGGGTCATAACCCTTAGGTTAGGACAGCAATTATTTATCACATAACCTATGCAAACATTTTGCATTTTATATGAGGAAATTAAATGAAACTCATTTAGATCTTTTCACTGAATCAAAGTCAATGAATAGATAAACTTCATGATAACTGCCCTCTTCCTGGCAATAACTGAAGTACATCTATTCAAAATTGAAGCACCTTAGAAGAGTTGATTATTTTGTTCCTTCTGGGTTGCTTTTGGTTAAAGAAGTAAATTTATTGCCCATGAAATTACTGGGGAAAATTGCCAAAAAGAAATGCTAAATTGTGTGGTAAAGACAGGAAAAGTAAGTAATTTTAAAGAAGGAGGTTATAAATGATAATAGAAACAGGAAGGAATTTTTGGAGGAAGTGAAAATTGAGCAAGAACTTGAAAGGCAAGCAGAATATGGTTATTAGATTAGTTGCTTAATTACAGATCAGAACAGACTTACAAAAACTGAAAGGGTAATTTTGCTCAGTATCAAGATAGTAGAACAAATTTCTAGTAAAAGTTAAGGAATCAAATTTAGACAGAGACAACTATGGATGAATCTGGAAATCAAAATTAGTAGAAGCAATAGGAACACCACAAACACCACATCATCCCTTTTGATTAAGTGTTTGCTGTATTTCTTGCTGCATACTAGTGCTTTAAATGGAATGCCTCATTTCATCCTTATAGAAAATTTTAATCATCTGTGATGTAAGTACACTTATAGCACCATTTTTTATAATAAAATATGAACATTATAATGGGGTGAATGACATAAGTAGAAGATCATGGAATTGAACTGGCATAGTGTGACACTTGAATTAGTATTCTTGATTATTTCCATTTACTGGCTTACAGAACAAAACTGGAAACAATATGGGGCTCTTGAACATTCTTTGGATAATTAATGTGAAGTTTCAATAGAATTCTTCTGTCTGTCAGCCAAATGTAGGATAAATTGTAATTCAAATGAAAAGACTTAAGATAATTGAAGTATTAGAATTGTTGAATGGGAAGAGGACAAGAAGATATTTCTAGATACATTCACAGGAGGAGATGCATAAATTTTCTCATATTTTCTCATCCTACACACTTTCATATAACCAACCGAACTGGAATACCCATTCTTTCCCACCTAATACCCTACAGCTGCTGTTCACATTGTGATTTTGCTCACAGTACAATCTCTATATTTGTAATGACTTCTATATTCAAATTCCTCTACTGGTATTCAAAATAATTCCAAAGTTCTTCCCTTGTTATTCCTCTATTCTAATGACTGACCATCTCCAAACACAGAAATAATCTTCCTCATCTGAATTTTGCCAAGGATTGTACCTATCTTGTAAACATAAGATTCTACTATGTATTACCTAGTTTGGAATTTATTCCTTGAATATCAATACAAATTAATAAAAAATAATTTCATACTGAGTATGACATATAGTATTTAATCTTTCATACCTACTCATGTTGGTAAGTGTGTATTGAATGAATAAAAATAAACATATCAATACCTCAAAAATGAATAATTTAATTAGTGAATAAAGTAATTAAAAGGTGACTCCATAACTTCTACCTCAGTTTCTAATATTCTCCAATTCTTTGTGTTCTTTTCTAATCTTGTCTTAAACACCCCTTCCATTTATTCCTATGAGTGGTTCAGTCCCTTGTATCTTTGGAGACAAAATTATTTTATTTGGGACCATCCACATAAATACTGATTGAAAATTTACAAAAAATATTCATTCAGTCTATCATTATTAATTCTAACAAATGTTTCCAAGTTAAAAAAATTATCAGTTTTCCTCTCAAAACACTGCATTATTAAACATCAAGCATAACTAAAATGAGCATTCTGAATGCTATGCAAGGTACAAAGCTGCTCATTTGCCTTAACTCCAGCTTTTGGATATTTTCTGCAGTTCTAACAAAGGAATAATTGTCTCTATAGCTATAAACTGGCAAATACTTTGTATACATATCACATTTAGGAAATAAGAATTTTTTTTTAGTTTGTATGAAATTCATTACCATTAACTTCTGAGCATTTTCTTTTATTTTAATTCATAATTTGATGTCTTATGAACTTCTGGTCCCTTTAAAAATCACCACTTCTTGATTGCTCAACCATGCAAAACATAGAAAGCAGCTATGTTAATAATCTCTCAAAGGTGCAGTACACTGATACTGATATTTATGCTACTTTCTGGAAAATAAATATATTTATTCTGTTTAAGCATCCATGAAACAGAACTATTTTTTTGTTCTGAATCACAGTGGATAGTCATTTTAAAACTTCAATTACTGCTTAAGCATGTTCCCTCCATTACTGTTCCCAGTACAACAACCAGTGATTTCTAGCAGCAAAATGTATTTTATAAACCATACATATAAGTATCTTGCAAAGCAATGAACAAATAAAGCTATGAGTATGTGATTAATAGCTGAAGAAATAATGTAAATTTAGATAAAATCATATCAATATATAATTATTCATATTAAGATGTGAATCTTGAACATATCATTTTTATACCTCACAGGTAATCACTATTGAAAGAACATCTACAGAGATGTATACAACACCACCACCTACTTTGGAATCAGAAAAACAATCATACATTAATATTCTATAAACACTTCTTGAGATTTCAGTCAGTACAGAGGTACTCTTCGTGCTACAGTTTATGAAAAATAGAAAAATAATGTATTATTTCTGCCTTTGAGCAATTTATAATCACAAATATGATTCATTTATTTTTATCAAAATGAGTCTTGAATAAAAAAACAGTTTATAGTCTCAATCTTACTTTATGTAGATCTTAATTCCATGATCTGGCTGCACCTTCTTGTTTGAGATTTGGTTCCTGTGTTAACATTAATCTCCTTTACTTGAATATATCATGTATTTTTACATTATCAAAAAATGCACATATCTAATTCATGTGACACTTGGAATGTATCATTTTGAAGCCATGATATTCACTATATTTCCCTTTATAGATATTATTTCATCTTGAGTGGAGGACAGTAAAAGAAATCTGCTTTATGAAGTTTACTGTTCAACTCATTTCCTAGACACTGATGAAAGTAGTCTCTACAAAACATGTTACACAGTGTTCACTTCATAAAGAATACACAAGATACTTTATGCTTCTAATCCAGAAAAAAAGTTAGCTATTGTCATTTTATCCTTTTATTTTATTGACAATTTTTTTGTATAAACTCATTCGATTTCTTTGTATGTTTGGCAACTATAATCTGTGAAGTTAATATGGAAACCATTTTTAAAAGTTGTTTGTAAAATTGTATGTAACTTTTCTTTTTAAGATCATCTAACTATTTTATCTTCTTTTCATCATCTCCACTTTACCATTTATTTATTTATTTATTTTTAAAGAAAGAGGGGACAGTGAGAGACAGAGAGAGTGAGAGAGAGAGAGAGGGAAGCAATTTTTATTTAGTTTTTCATGTGACTTTCATTTCTTGGATACTTCGTTGTGTACATGGTGCTGGGGTTGAACTCTGGCACTCTACACATGACAGGAAAGCACCGTACCTGCTGAGCCACCATTCCAGCCCCTACCACCAATTTATTTTTAATGTAGCTGTACTATATACCATTTTTTTGTAAGCCTTTGGAAATGAGAATGGCAATGAATAAACATCTACATATGACAACAAATTTTTACTTGAATCTTAAAATTCTGCTTTCTTACCCTGTATTGCCACTGCCAAGTGAAGAGAGTGTAACCACTGCTTCCATTTGTAATTTCCTC
Source organism: Aplodontia rufa (assembly GCA_004027875.1). Classification (NCBI taxonomy): domain Eukaryota; kingdom Metazoa; phylum Chordata; class Mammalia; order Rodentia; family Aplodontiidae; genus Aplodontia; species Aplodontia rufa. The sequence continues at coordinate 22,360 of PVKS010011935.1, read as the reverse complement.
ATCCCTTTTTAGTGTTATAAAGTTTGGCTTCTCCCTATTCTATGAAAAGTCTTTTTTAAAGACTGCTATTTTCCAGTCATTTGAGTTTGAGAAAGTGACTGGATTTCTGTGTGCCTTATGTTCCCCATTTCTAAAATGGAGATAATACTGCGTCCAATGATTTGTTTTGAGATTAAATGAGACAAAATATATGCCATGGTTAGCATAATGCCTGGCACATAGTAAATGTTTAAAAATGATGCCAATGATGAAAATGTTGTGAAAACTGTGGATACTCGCACATACCTCTGCCTTTCATTTCCTTCATATTTATTAACAGCACAAGATTTTTCTACTCATATGTACTTGAACATCACTTTTGACTCCTTGTCACTTTCTCCTTCTACATCCAGCCAGTCCTGAAATGCTTTCTTTTTCTCTTTATAGCAGTTCTCTCAGATCTACCCCTTTTCTCTTTCCCTGACATCATCTTCATTCTATCTGTGAAGAATTCACAGGGTGTGGTGACTCAATTTATTGTTCCTTTAGGGTGAAGAAGAGCTAAAGGAATCTTGAGTATTGAGAAACTAAAAAAAATGGAGAAATGCCATTATTAAAAATAACCACAACCATCATAAAAAAAACAAGCAGTTGGGAATCCCATTAGGTTTATTTTCAAATACAGTTTCAAAAAAAGTGGCCTCAGTTAATTCATATGGAAATATTTTATTTGAAGAAATATGGTGAGGGTGGGAGGAGAGTGGGGAGAGTGGGTTTTCATGTTTAGCAGTCAGATTTTAAAACAGAGAAAAGTGAGCAAGTGGACCAGATGGCAAAGAGGCAGTCAGAAGATGAGAATAGTATTCAAATATAGAAGCCAAGAAAAGGTATAGCACTGTTTAATTATATTCATACATCATCTCAATGAAATCATAGCTATTTCTATGTTCTGTCACAAGTCAGTGACTGGTATTTAAATCCGAGAAGTAACTTTTAATTCTACTGGTAGGGATTAAAATCCCTTGCTATTGGGAATCCGTTTGACCTCAAACATATGAGTTTTGCAAATCTGGATGCTTATATCTAATAATATTGGCATATTAATTTCTTAATATCTGAAGATGATATTATTAATACTATGACTAGTCATAGTAACTTAAAATCAGGTATTATTTATCACTGTGAATTACTTAATGAGATTCAAATTCATAAGGAATGAATATATCTTAATATATTTGAATTCCTATTTTTAAAATTGAAAGGTAACCTAAGCTTGTTGTTTTAACCCTTTTCTTTTCCAACTTTTTAGCCAAGTAGTTCAGATTTTACTTCCTTTTCATATTTTTCTTTATATTTAAAATTGTCCTGAGTAAGTTTTGTCTTAAGTCAGTTTTTGTATTACATATATTTACTTGTTCTGTAATTAATAGTAATATGAAAGGTGTCCATTTCTTTGTCTTAATTTAATTTAACTAACTATAGAACCTGAGCTATGAGACTGGGGATATAGCTCAGTGCTAGATGGCTTGCCTACCATGTGCAAGATCTAGGGTTTCCTTCCCAGAAAAAGAGAAAGAATTTGAGCATAACTCCACTACTACCAAAATCACCACATTGAATGCATTAGCAATTAGAATGATTTCACATTGAGCAAGTGGAGATGGACTTATGGTTAAAACAAGTCTTCATCAATGTTTATATGGAGAGGGTAATTATAATTTTTTAAAAGTTCAAAACTTTTCCATTGTCTTCTAGTGCCTATTTTATGACTCATTTATTGTGATTACGAGAATGGAAATTACTTGGGAACCTAGCACAATGATTTACTGATTCTCAGTAAAAACTGTTGAATACATGAGCTAAATGATTTCTTAAAGATTAACTCAAAGATTCAATTGGAATTTATATACATGAAACAAAGTTAAAACTATTACAATATATTCAGGGAAAGATTTTTTTTTTTTAAGCTTTTCTTTACCTTTACAAACAGGCCTGTGGTCACTCCAAGCAGCAAAAACTTCTGCTATCCGTTGACAGGTGATGCTCTTTGCTCCCTGGAGGACGTAATCTTCATCACAAGAGAACTGAACAGTTGATCCAAGGCTAAAATTGAACAAAGTATTCAAAAATATGATTAAAAGGATATAACATATTCTGTAGGGACTAATATCCAGAATACACAGAGAACTCAAAAAACTTAATACCAAAAAACAAACAACCCAATCAATAAATGGTCAGAACTAAACAGAAACTTCTCAACAGAAGGCCAATAAATATATGACAAAAATGTTCAATATCTCTAGCAATTAGAGAAATGAAATCAAACTACATTAAGATTTCACCTCACACCTGTCAAAATGGCAAAGACGAAGAATACAAATAACAACATAGTCTACAGAGGCTGTAGGGAGCAAGGAATACTTGTACATTATTGGTGGGACTGCAGACTAGTACAACCAATCTGCAAAGCAATATGGAGACTCTTCAAAAAATTAAAGATGGAACTCTCATATGACTGAGCTATAATACTCCTGGGCATTTTCCCAGAGGAAATACAGTGACACTGCTAACTAAAATTTTAGAGCAATAAAATTCACAATAGCTAAACTATGGAATCAACTCAGATGCCCATCAATGGATGAATTGATCAAGAAACTCTGGTATACGGTATGTAAATTGGAGTTCTATGTAGCTATCAAAAAGAATGAAATCATGGCCTTTGCAGGTAAATGGATGAAAATGGAGAAATTATGCTAAGTGAAATTAGTGAAACTCGGACTCTCGAAGGTTGAAAATATTTTCTCTCGTATGTAGAAATTGTAGTAAAACAAAAGAAAGGGTGAAAGAAAGTCAAATTTATATAATATACCCATCAAACTTGATGTAACTTACAAACTGGGGGAAGTCTAGATATGTGGCAGGGGAGAGGATTGAGGAAAGAGGAAGGGAAGATGGGGAGGGGGAAAAGCAGTGATATAAATGCCATATGGTAAACTTTGCACCCTTTTGGTGTTGAATAGTACATCTGTAGGCATTTAAAACTGGAAATTATAATGCATGTGTGTGTATATATATATATATGTATTATATATATAAAATATATAAATTTATAAATGTAAAAAGGGGGAGATAAGCAAAGACTGGGGGTCATGGAAGGAAGTATGGAGGAAGGAGTGGGACCAACTTATATTGTCATAGCATGTGCACATATGAATGTATAACAACAAATCTAATAGGTAAAAATGTACATTGGGACACATATCTAACTGTGAAATGAGACATATAAATGTGCAATAAAATTCACAAATAAATTTAATGTAAGTTGATAAATGCACATATTGGAAGAAATTGGATAAATTTAAAGCTATTATCAAGTTTCATTGTCTTGTTATTCATTGCTAAGACTGTGATTAAATAATTATATTATGTTTATCATCCTAAGTAGGTGGTAAATTGGAAAAAATGTTTACTTTCTGATTAAAATACTAATTATTTGGTTCACATCATATCACAGTGCTTCTCTAGAATGTATTTACATGTAATTAGATGTGTCTTTGAATATCCACATGAAAGTGCACATATGTATATATTTATGGCCATAAACCTTGCAATTTTTCACATATATTTAAAATTGTTCAGCCATTTATTAACCTATTGCAATTTGAATTTTGTTTCTCCTTCCACTGAACAGGAAAATCATAATTGCCAAAGGTACTGGATATTCCATTTTCTTTATAATGAAAAAGTATCCATATATTTTCTTTCACAATATCCTTAAATAATAACCCAACAGTGAAAACAAGATCGTGGTTCTATACTATGGGAATAAAAGTTCTCCAAATGTAAGCCCTCAACAACTTCTCCACCTCTTCTCTCACCCAGTGCCACATATGTGCAGCAATTCTCTTGACAGTCTCTGAACACTCCATGCTCTTTTCTATATGCCTTGCTTTCTTTGCCACCTCTTTCTGGAAAACATCATTTCTACCTTGTTGCTCAGCCCATGCCTGAACAGGTCCTGTTCAATTCCTTGAGCTACTCATGCAGGGGAATCATATTTTTCTTATAAAAAAAAATATCTCTGGTACAATTAGAAGGATTCTTTAAGAAGAAAAGTAGTTATAGAAAGATTAGTAAGAAAACAAGTCAATAGCCTAGACTAAGGTTTGGAAAATTGTTTCTTGCAGGTCAAATAAAGAGCATTGTTTTGGTATAGCCCCAAAGCTAAAAATGATTGAAAAGATACCAGAAACTAATATTTTAAAATATAAAATTTATATTAAATCAAAATTTCAATGTTGTTCATATATAAAATTTTATTGAAACCAGAGCTTTCATTTATATATTGTTATATTAGAAATGACAGTTGAGCGGATGGTAGTAGAGACTCTGCAACACACAAACTATATCATTCGTAATATCTGGCCCATTTTGGAAAAAGTTTGCATGCCTCTGGTCTATATTGAATAAGACAAGAGACCAGAAATAAAAAATGTCAGGATGAAAGACATAGCGTTTAGCAAAGAGAAAAAAAAATCTATAGGCATTAGAATATAGTCTCCTCTGGAGCTATATATGTATGTATATATATATATTTTTTTTTTCCTCTTACCATCTTCTTAAAATGTGGCTTTAAGCTGGTTTTGGTGGTGCATGGGAATAATCCCAGCAGCTCAGGAGGCTAAAGCAGGAGGATTACAAGTTTAAAGCCAGTCTCAACAGTTTACCAAAAAAATGAAAAAGAAAATGTGGCTTTATTTTAAATATAAGACACTTTCAGAAAAGTGTATAAACTGCACAATAAATTATCATGAATTAAACATCTATGTAACAGATTTTCTTCAGGATCTTTTAGGACTTCTTAGTGATTTCAAGTATTATTTTGAATACCTTATGGCCTGAACAAACTTATAAGTTTATATAATAGTCAATTCTCTGCCATTTCTTTTTCCTCCCATTTCAGTAAAAAGAAACTCTGTTTTGCTAGTTGCTAAGGCTGAAAATCTTGGAATCATTTAAAAATAATTGAATTAGCTGATAAAATTTTACGTGTTTATTATGTATATCATGATGTTTTGAAATATGTATTATGGAATGATTAAATATAGCTAATTAATATATGCATTACCTTACATATTTATCTGAAGTCATTTTTTCTCTTATATTTACATCCATTTCATTAATTAAATCCTGTTGGTAACACTTTCAGTACCCAGAATCTAACGCTTCTCATGTCTAGAGTCAGGAGTCTCATCTGAATCACCACTGTTGTTTTTTCCTTGTTTCTTTTATCAGTTTTCATAATCTGCACCAAAACCATATATGTAGCAATTAAAAAATTATCTCCACTTAGGTATTTCTGTACTTCAAATATTCAAATCTCTTTCTCTGTTTCACTTAGAATAAAGTGAGAACCCTCAAAATTGTTCCTTTGATCTGGACCCCTGGTAATTTTCAGAACTCATTTCTTACACTTTCTCCCTCCATCTCTATTCTTTAACCAACTGGCTCCTTGCTGTGGCTTAAATATATTATGTATACAACTCCTGTAGGGCCTTTACATTTGCTGTTGTTATCAGTCTGGAAAAGCCTTTCTTCAGGAATCCATCTCTCTCACATATCATCTTATTCATAAGATGATCCTCCTTGAAAACGTTGTACAAAATGACTACTTCTTAATCCATCAACTTCTTCCATGTTATTTCCTATAAAGTATCTGAGGCATTGAATATTTGTCTACTAATTATATCTGTCATTATTTAAGAAAAACTCTAGGCACTTAACTATTTTCCAACCTTCCAAATATGCCATAAAATATATGAAGTCATTTATATTTATACATAATGTGTGTATCTGTGTGTGTGTTTCTGAGAGAGAATAAATGCCATTCCTTGCATATATACTACTAAAATAAAAAATTGCCTAATATATTCAGTCATATTCTTATCACCACAATTAAACAATATATTCTTAGGTCAGGATACTCTATCAAGGCTATTTAAGTATCTTGTAATTCACAAGCACCCACCTTCTGTTATCTGACATATTTCCTCTGTTCAAGAAACAGCAATTAAGTTAATGTGATTAGGGCATAGCAAATGAAGAAGAGAAGTGTATGAAATTTAGTCAAGGAAATAAGGATTCAGGCAGATTGGTTATAGCAGTTTAGACTATGATAAGAATGTTAACCTTCATTCTAAAATAACTGGGTATTTATTAAAGGGTGTGGACCAAGTGAATGATATTATGCCACTTTATATTTTAAGGGGATACCATTATCTGTTGAGTAAGGGATACAATTAAAGGGCCAAAGACAAAAGCAGGAAGTTTGGCTAACAATCTATTACAAAAATCCTAGCTTTCATGAAGATCATGTTATAGCAACTTATTAGGAAAGTAATGGTAATCAACTAATGATGATAAAATATTAGTGGTGGGGGAAGAAGATGTAGTGTAGGGCCTGGTCTACATGGGTTGGGTATGATATCTTAATTATAACCAGACTCTTTATGCTAAAAGGAATAAGTGGTATCATTTTACAGTATTTAAAGTTATTTCATTGGATTGTAGGAAATTGTCTGGAGATGGGCGATTGGTAATAATAAATACCTATCTGCTTTTCAACTGTTATAGTTTAGATGTGATAGTGTTCCCCAAAAGCTCATGTGAGAGACAATGCAAGAAATTTCAGAGATAAAACAATTGGGTTATTTTAACCTAATCAGTGCATTGATTCCCTGGTAATGATTAACTAGGTGATGACTGTTGTCAGGGTATAGCTGAAGAAGGGTGTCATTGGGGGTGTGCCTTAGAATATATATTTTGTCCTTGGTGAAAGAAGATTCATTCTCTCTCTCTCACTCTCTCTCTCTCTCTCTCTTTCTCTCTGCTTCCTGGTTCCATGTTCTGAACCCAAGATTTTATGCCTCACTTCAGGTCCAGAGCAATGGAGTTGGCCATTGAGAGACTGAGACCTCTGAAATTATGAGCCCCTGCTAAACTTTTCCTCTTATAAATTGTTCTGATTTAGGTCTTTTGGTCTCAGCAGTAATAAAGCTGACTAAAACAGTGAACATATAAAAGACTAATATCAAAAACCAGGAATGATATCTGAAGTTTATATATTTTGCCCCTCATGCTAAAAATTAGCAATACCAACTTTCTTTTCTCCAGTTTTCACATTAAAGGCAGTAACTTAGATGTAGAATGAAATATCACAGTAGTTCACAATTTAGACTACAAAGTCAAAAAGATTTTTCAAATCCTCAATTATTTTCCTTCATCAGGTACAAATGAAGTCCTGATGGTCTGGAAGTTCTTTTCTTTTACAGTCATTTTGAGCATATGTGTTTTGCTGTATTTGTCTTGACTTTTAAAATTCATTTTCATGATTTATTTCTAAGCTCTGATGTGGGAAACATAGTTTTTCCCATTGATAGAGTTTACCATCTCAGTTTTCTTTAGTGCCTTCCATATCTGCCTGATATACAACTTATATTCCAAACACCACTACAATGTCTAGTATCCCAGAAATTCCCATTTTCTTCAATTTACCCAATTATTAGCTTTGTTTCTAACTTTAGGTTTTATGCTTTTCCTAATTTCTCCACTTAGAATCAAATGTTTTATTATTTGTGCACATATCAAGACAATACCACTGGCAGAATATTTGTTACCATGATTTGGGAATTCAGATTAAACTAGAAGCACTGAGAGAGGAACAGTATACAGATAAAGAAGGTAGGAGGACAGGAACTTTCTCAAGTTGAGGGAAGGGCAATTTTCTAATTCAATATTTTATATCAGGTTAACTGCTGAGATTCCATTTAAAAGCATCATATATGACATTTTAGGCACATGGCCCAGATCTGTTTATGCAATGGAGGCAAACTTTATTATTTATTTTTTTATTTTTTGTACTAGAGGTTGAATTAAGAGACAGTTAATCACTGAGCCAGCTCTTTTTGTATTTTATTTAGAGACAGTCTCGCTAAATTGCTTAAGGCCTCACAAAGTTACTGAGGCTGGGTTTGAACTTGTGATCCTCTTCCCTCAGCCTCCTGAGTTGCTCAGATTATAGACATAAACTACCACACAGGGAGAGGCAAGCCATCTTTAATTAGGTATTAATAGTTGCCTTAAGCAGAATTGAAACTATTACTACAATAAATATTTCTAATTATTTCTATTGGGGGTATCATTAATTTATTCACCACTATTGAACAAAAGCTTTTATTTGCCACTCTGTAAACTTGTCCATCTAGGATCACTGCTACACTTGAACATATCTTAGACAAAAAGAAAAAAATATATATATGCAAAATAACACTCAGAGGGCAGAAGTCAACAGAATAAGCCATCTTCTAGTAAAGTCCAAGCTTAATGATCATAAATTCAGCATTTTGAACAAATGCATTGTGTTTTCCATTTATGAACTACTTTAGGATTTTAGTCAAACTTAAGGAAAGATTACAACCTATGAATGACAGACTGACATGAGTGGGGCTTCCACTTGCTTTCTTTTGAAAGGCAATTTGGCTGAGGCCACTCTGGCCTTGACTAGCTTAAGTCAGTAGGACATGCTACATTCCTCAGCAAATAACTTATTATCAGCAGGAGAAATGCAGGCCCAAAAGGCTCTTCGCTGCTGGTAAGAACACAATTTCTCCTGAAGGGGGAATTCTGTGACCTTTACACGGACCAGATTTTAGGATTTAGGGAGATAGGATAATTAGAAGCAAAGCCCTCCAACCATATAATCTGTAAGGAGAGAGTTCCAATTAGAACTGGTCAGCAGGTAGAAATGACTCAAAGTTGCTGTGTATTTTTAGCACGTCATTATAATAGTGATTATATCTCCCCTCCATGGGGTAAGACTGTGGACACTGGGTACTTGAAAATCTGATAACATCTTTCTGTCAGTCAAAAGTCAAGAGGTGGACCTTGACATGACTTCTTGAAAACGTCCCTGGAATCCCCAATAAAACAGGAGGGTAAGAAGAGTGGGACATCCCTCTCCTCTCTGAAAGGACCCACTCTCTCCCTTTCTTCCTTCAGAGTCTTCCCTTTTTCCCTTTTTCTATCTCTTCTAATAAACTCATGCCTGCTACTCTGAGCAAGCTGTTTGAAACCCTTCCCTTGTAATCATTAAAAACTGTAACTAAGGACCTCCATGGTCACCTCAGCTCTGCAGATGGCCTCGTTCTGCAACAGAACTGTGTAAGTTTCATTAAATATGTGTGTGTACGTACATATCTCTAGGAAAGTATTCTGTTATAATGAAATGACAATAAAAGAAAATAAGTCATATCCACTGTAATTTCTGACACCACTGACACGACTTGGATGTCTGCCCTGAACGGTTAAATACAATACACTTTAGTTGGTTATTCAGTCTGATAGAACATTCCAAAACAAATGAAAGAACACAGTTTGAATTTGAAAGCATCAAATCATCAAGCATGGCATGTAATAACATTGGAAAACAAGTGGTGATCTTCATCATTATTATGCTGTACTACATTTAAGTGTCATCATCTTTTAAAAAGTGATACTTCTTATTGAAAAAGCACCCTATTATACTAAAGTTGTCAGTGGAAGAAGATATTTTTACAAAATATATACAATTTCACCTATTATTGATCCAAGAGAGTGAATCTCTAATTTTATTTATAATCAAATAAATCAAATGTGAACAAAATATAGAGATACAGCATGACAAATGTCGGTGCTGGTTCAGAAGAGACTATCTAAGAAGTAAGGGAGAAAGGAATTTTGAGAGCATTACAAGTGAAAATTTGTGTTTAAAGTTTTTTTAAACATTTGTTTCAGTTAATAGTTTTTCTGGTTGATTTAAAGGTACTGATAATTTTCTTGACAGATGCATAAAATCACCATTAGAACAGATGATTCAAAATTATCACTGTAAAAGTTGAAATTATCTATGTAAAAAGGATATAAAATTAAAGCTTTTATAAACCATTTCTGTAGTAAAATGATCCAAATACTAAGAGTGTAGGAAATAACTATCAGAATATCCTCAATAATGCTAGTTTAATAGTTTTGAAAATTAAATAATTCTATAAATTTATTTAAACTAGCAATTTCTAAAATGAGTAATTGTACATTAGAAAATCTGAGATTATTTTAACAAAAATGAAACTTAAACTCGAGAATTCTTGTATGGTTTTCTGTGTTCTAAAGTTATGGAAGTGATTTGTGATTTCTGTAGAAATTTTGAAAATGAAGGAGAGTAAAACAAATTAAAACTCACTTTAAGCTTTATATCATTAACATTTTAAAATCTAATTTTAGAATTCCAATTCTTCTCTTATTTTAATCAATTCTCTCTTTCAATAAAAACAAAACAAATAGCTCTCTTTACAGATGGGACATATATGTATTTGGTTTTGAAAGAAGCCTTTGCCTCTTATTATGTGTGCCATTAATTATTCCTTCTCTTTTGAATATTCCATCACTTATTTTATACTAGAAGAAAAAGTAATAGTACTGACATAGGACAAACAATAAAAATTTAAAAATATAGGTAAAAGGAAGGAAAAGAAGTTTATGACTTTAATTTAAAAGCCTTGTGCTGAAATTCCTCATATCTCTACCCCCCACTCTGAGGCCTGTCACTCCCCACTTTCTGGAAAAATCATCAAATTTTCATTTACCTCCTCAAAGTTACTATAAATCTACTCACTTACCAAAATTGCCCTGTGCACTGTTTATTACCCCATGTAATGTACTAACCAAAGGAAGAATAGGTATTTTAAGGAACCTATAATGCAGGATACGTTCCAAATGCTCTGTACTGATCAGATAACGGAGACAACATTGAAGATCCTGAGAATAGCAGAGCCCCAATATCCATCCTGTGATCACCAGACTAATGGCATCCCTACATAATTTCTCATGCTCACTTCATAGATGGCTTCCTTTAAAAGATAATTCTGATACTCAAAAAGATATGTATCACTCTTGATATAGCTTGTATTCTCCCTTGAATGTATACTCCTTGCTCTCCGGAATACATCTCTATACCTCTTTTTGATACTCCTTGAATTTCTCTTCTAGATGTGTCAAGAACCCCATCATCCTAAGCTTGGGTTTCCCACCCTCAAACATATCCTGTGGTGCTAATATTAACTCATGTGTTTTAAGTTATAGAAATTATATATTATTAAATTTATCTGTATTGGATAATGTGTTATTATTTTCATAATACATTGTAAATCTAAATTAAAATAATAATTATTGTTAGATATTCTAAAGGATTTTAACTCTTACCAAAATTTCAATTCTGTTTTATTCTTTGACAACAAAAAATACAGTGTTTTTATGTATAATGTTAATGTTATATTTAATGGAAGGAGAATTCAATTCAGCATTCACACAACTTGTATTTCAATATTCTGATTTAGTGCTTTGTTTGTGCTGTTGTTTAAGACCACACTGGATATTTTTCCAGGGCATCTTATGCTGTGAATACTCAAGGTCTCTCATTACCTTATTCAATGTTCAAACAAACTACTACCCTATTCCTCTGCTTTCTAAACTTGCTATTCTTTTTTACAATCCAAATACACCAGGAAATTTATGAGGCTACCTTCCCGGACTCTTCTACACTCCATTTCTTATCAGTTCAAATTCTATCACTAGGAGAAAATCATTGTTCATATAATTTTATTATGTTAGAAAATGGGACAATTTGAAAGGGGCAAACACAAAACAATGGATTATTCAGAAAGAAACACAAAGAAATACTAGAAAGTGCATTAGTTAATGTAGATTTTAATATAAGAACAGTTCTTTCTTAAATATCTAATTAAGCTAAAAGAAAAGGACATTATACACAGGAGTTAAAATTCTATACCTTCAGACAAAAAAGATAACTATTATTGCTATAGAGCCCTTTTCTATAACCTTCCAAATTAATTGTGGTAAATTATTTATCCTCAGAATCCTTGCCTCACACATGCCAAGTCAAAAAAAAAAAAAAAGGACAAGGTTAACATCACATCCTTGGTACAGTAGTTCTAACTGTACCTACTGCTATTCTACTCTTCTGCTCCCCCCTCCTACCACCCTCGCACTCCTCAGTATCCTTGAAAATCCTTGCTATTATACCTGGTAAGATTTCAAGATTTTAATTTTAGTACAGTTATAACTATGAAAAAACACAACAGCTAAAGGTTTCCTTTTTATCTTTACATTTCTCTTTCTGGAGCCTACCAAATCAATTCTTCTATCCATGTGCTTTAATCTTATTATTTGTTTTGTTTTTGTTTTATTTCTCATCTGTTTTGTTTTGTACCCTTTATTTACTAGGTCAAATTTTGTGTCTTAATAAATCATTTTAAAAGATTTTCAGTTCTAGATAAACATTGTATTTTGACATAACACATGAAGTACTATACAGATCCATTCTGTATTATAAAATAAGAGAAAGTACATGACAGGACAATGCATTTTTGATGGGAAGAAGGAACAAATTGATAGCATTGTTGCAAATTACTGTTAAAAATGAGGAAAATATATAATATTCTGAGAATTCATAATATGCACAAACTTAAGTGACAAAATATAGCTAATTTAGAAGTTTAAAAAAAGGTTTTTGTTCCCCCTGTGATAGAAACACTATCACAGGAGTTAAAATTATTTGAGAATAATAAACTGTCAAACAGCATTCAATGAAAAGATAAAATAGCTTGGCATAATTTTTTGTTGTTAAACCACAAAACAGAGAATAATGATGAGATTAGAAATTGGAAACTGAAAATATTATCCCTGCAAATCAAAATTTAAAATGAAATTAGTACACAAACTAATGCCTGAAAAGATTTAAAAGCTATTGTTTGGGTTAATAAACTTTTTAGTGATTTCCACCATCCTGAAATGTGATCTTAAATTTCACATTGGGTATATTCATAAAATATGCCTCACATAAGCAAGTCATAAAAAAGACAAGGTTAGGGTCACATCCTCATCACATTAGTGCCAAATATATCTATTGCTATTCCACTCCTCCCCCTGCATACTCCTGTAAGTTAACATCAACTAAGTAATTTAAACAGGATGATTCTACTTGTTTTTAATTTTAACGTTTATGGTATCAGTAAACTTCAGTATTCTAATATTAGTAACCCATTCCTTTTTAAGAAAATAAAACCTCCAAATAACTATGCTTCTATCTTTAAAAAACATGTATCAGAGAGGAAACTAATTGAAGTGAAGGTTTAAATAGTTAAAGTCCACCTCAGTGTAAGAAAACATTCGTGAGGCTGGAGCTCAGCAGTTAAGGTGCTTGCCTGGCATGTGCAAGGACGTGGGTTGGAACCCCAGCTCCACACACACAATGAAGTGACAGAGCAACAAAAGCCACATGAAAAACTAAATAAAAATGGATTCTTTCTTTTCCTTCCTTTCTCTCACTGTCCCTCTTTCTCTTAAAAAAAAAAAAAAGAAAACATTTCTGAGGAATAGATAAAATAAGCCTTATGGTACATAATGTTATAAATTATCCAGTGATCAAGTTTTTCTAAATCTTAGAATAAATCTTTAAAAGAATATTAAAAATTAATATTTGAATAAGGCATTCTAGTTTACAAAGCTCTGTCCTGTAAAAAATCTCATTTGATCTATTCCTGTTGATGTCATTTATTTTCTCATTAAGTAAATATAAATATGCAAAAGTAAGCCACAGGCTTTTTGTGATTGATATTTAAAGTGCAAAGATTCATGCACAAAGCAACTACCTCATTGTTTGTGAACTGCTCAATGTTTTATAGATTGGAAGGACCACTTAAATTGAACATCATCTACTCATATTTAATATTTATATTTTGAATCCTACACAGATTCTAAAAATGAATAATAAAATATTGTATATGACAAAAGTATGAATTTTATATACTAAGTTCCAATTGCCTTATTAAGTCTATAATGTAAAATAAACTTAGTTCTCCATAGTCTGTTTATCAGTATTATAGCCCACAGAGCAAAATTCTAAGTAAACTGGATTAAACTATCACTAGATTCTCTCTGGAAGTAATATTCTATGACTTATTCTGATTTTTATTAAAGCAAAATCTTCCCAAATAAATATATCTCAAATATTTAATCATGTTATTATGTTTTTATACCTCTTCAATGAGTAAAAGTGTCTAACATAAAAGTCAGGGGTGCTTAACTTTTAAATTGTTCTCATTTAACATAATGACTTTGCTATAAGGCAGTTTCTCTAATATGTATATCATGAAAATTAAATTATCCTGAATAATTTTGTAACTAATGCTTCTTGTTCAACTAAAAATGTCTTTCTAGTAAACACAAAATCTAAAACTAAAAGCAAACATAGGGCCTTAATAAATGTTCGGAAAAATCTCAGTATCAGCTTTTGAAAACCAAATAGGGGATTGGGAGTGGGAAGTTACCCAAACATAAATCCCAAGGTGTTTTTTTTTGTTGTTGTTGTTGTTTGTTTTTGTTTTTGTTTTTTGCATTTATATAACACAGGGAAATTTTAAGAATAGGTATTGTACTAAAATACAAATAGCTGTATAAAATATTATCAATTGTTGTACAACGACAAAGAATACCTCAGTACTTCAGAATTAGTAAATGGATTTGCTTACTTTGAAAGAAAAGAAATCCTAAATGTTCTATGTAAGTATAGCATAAAATGAATAGTTCAGATTTTTCATTGCAGATCTTGCAAGTATTACAGTGTATCTTCACATGATGGTTATGGGAAGGCACGATCTTGTATCTGCCATCTTTTCACTTTCCCTTCACTTCTTATCCACCAAATAATAGGTCGGTTGAAGATAATAACGCACAAAAGCACAGAAATAGAAATGGAGTGTATCATACTTTGATTATCTGAATCACAGATCTGCATTATATATTATGATTTTTGTGCAAGCGGAAATAAGTGATTGGACTATTACCTGAAAGTTATTATTATACTTGAAACAATAACATTATTTTATATTTTAAAGAATTCAATTTTTTCCATAATCAAATTATAATCCAATATGTCAGACTCACTGAGCTCTATGATCATGAGTAAGTTAGTGGTTAAAGATGTTTTTGGCCTGAGAGGACAGTTTAGAGCTAAGGGAATTCTAAAGACATCATCAACAACCAATGGAAGAAAGCAGACCCCACAAATAGCAGACAGACATACAAAGACATGATGAGCAGATTGACAAAAACCCTTTATGAGTTACTAGGATACAAGCTGAAGGTTGTAAACTCTTGGAAGGAAAAACAATATCTTTATTCAACCATTTTTCTCCTACATACAGGATCTAACCAGTGTTTGCTACATAAGTACACAGGGATATTTACAGAATATACATGAATGAAAGGTCACAGATAAAGCAGTCATGTTTAGATGCAGGCATGCTGCAAAGACTGGAGAGATTTTCTAGTGTTTAATAGTATAATTAGAAATACCGTGTTCTTGTTTGTTTTCTGACAGTCAAAAACGAACTAACTAGTTCATACCAAGGTCTGACTAAAATACAGAATAAAAGCACCAGTTCCCTTTCATTTTTTGTAGATTTTGCTTTCCTTTTACAGGTTAAAACTACAGTTCCCAAACTCTTGCTGAGCTGCACATTTATTTTAATTTTTGATGCAAACAGACATCTATCATGCACTGGGAAAACCACTAGACTGAAGTAGTTCACAATATCAACACAATAATACCATATTGCTTTCAATGTCATTTCTTTTTGATACTGAATTTTCTAGTAGTTGGTCTGATAAAAAGCAAGTATTAAATCATTTCACTGTGGGTCAGGAAAAAAGAAAGATGATGATTAATTTGATATTAAAATATGAAAATTTCCACAGCGTATAAATTGTACAGTGCACATTCTTAAATTTCTTAAATTCTTTAGCCAAAACTATTAAACAAAATTGCTAAGTATTTCTTTGGGCCTGGGAACCACAAAAAGAAATTACTGTTTTTATTATTGCTGTTCTTGGTGTGTGTATGTTTGTGTGTGTGTGTGTGTGTGTGTGTGTGTCTGTATGAAGGACTGTGTGTGTGTGTTTGAGACTGGGTCTTGCTATGTGACTCAAGCTGGTCTTGAACTCTTGAGCTCTAGTAATCTTCCCACCTCAGCCTCCTGAGTACCTGGGACTACTGGTGCATGACACCACAACCTGCTATAACTAAGCCTTTCTCAGGTGTCACTGGTGTTATAATCTCTCAGGGGTCTTATTAGCTATTCGTATTTTGGCCATATTTTTAATGTCCCAAGGTAAAACTCAAGACACTGAATTTTTTACAGAAATTTTAAAATAATTCCAATAAGTTATGAATTTTATGAATTAATAAATTAGCTGGTTAGAGTGGTATATGCCTATAATCTCAATTGGCTCTGAAGCTGGAGAGGAGGATCACAAATACAAAGCCAGACTCAGCAACTTAGTGAAGCTCTTAAGCAACTTAGTGAGACTCTATCTCAAAATTAAAAAAATAGAAAATTTTAAAAAAGTGTTGGACCTGTGGCTCAGTGGTTAAGTGCCTCTAGGATCAATCACTGGTACACACCTCTCAAAAAAAAAAAAAAAGAGTAAATAAATTAGTTGTTAGCTAGGAGGAAATGTCTAGTGGGTTTAGCTACAGATTGAGCATCTGTTTGAATGTATTTTAGATTAGTCCTATTGCAAAATATTATGGAAAAAGCTTTAAAGAGGTTATAGATTTCTTTCTAAACAAAGCTTAAGATCTTTGGGATAGAAAATAAGACTCATTTTCTGGTTGTTTTCTACCTCTACCTTATCTTTTACAAGTCTGTGTGCCCTGACAATCTTCCTGCTTCCCCTTCCCCGTGCACATACCCAAACAATCCTTTCTTCCATGCACCCACTTAATCATATATTTATTTGCAGACACTAATCTATTGAAAATTTTATGGTTCACTAGGTTCTTATGTAGTAGTTACAACCTCAAATGTCTTATATACAGGAAAGGACAAAAATTAGACAGTGAATTAGTAATTATCTGTTTGACTAGAGATGACTGATCATGATTATTCCAACATTTGCCATATGTTAGATCCTATGAAAAGAGGATGCAATTTGGAAAGAAGACATAAGACTCTTCCCAAAGAGCATCTGGATATGCAAAGGGGGAAAACAAGAAAAAATAATTGCAGTACCATATGTTAAATGTGTAGGTTTCTATGAAAAAAGTAAGGCTGGCAAATAATATATACTATTTTGGCAGTTTAATACTGGAGGCTGAACAGACATAACTATGCAAAGAATTAGAAAATGGGCATTCTAGTAAGGAATTCAGTATAATTCCACACAGTTTCCAGGTTTTACAGGCATGATCGATTCTGGGAACTGCCATAGTTGAATTCATGTAGTCCATTCACACTCTGTATATATGAATGTATGTATAAGTGGGAGTTGGAAGTGGGAGTGAAAGAGATAACTAGAAAAGATTATTTACATATGATGTTAGCCAGTAAAATTGAGGGATCAGTATACAGTTATTAACAAACAAACTGAAAAGTATCAGACAACAGGTACTAAAGTAGAAATGAGTGGCTCAGTTTTGACATACCTTGAATGGTCAGAGAATTACTGGGCAAGTTACACAATCTGACATCCCAAAAGAAAAAATCATTCATAGGGATCTACCAGAAATGTCCCAAGTGGGAATGAATTGGATATGTTACAAAAGCCCCAAAAAAGGCCAGAACAGCTGGATCAGAATGGATAAGTGGAAAATGATCCAAAACAAACTCCACAAAGAAAGAAAACAGGCTTAATAGGTACTTGTTTTAAAGTAGTGATTTCTAAGTGCAAGGGTCAAGACTTTGGAAGTTTAAACATAAGAGTAAACTGATTTGTTACATTTTTAAAAGATCATTGGCTATTTTGTGGTAGTGAATGCATCATACATGGTAATAGTGGTAGAAAGGAGAGTGTGGTTATTTTATGATGGGTTAAGTAAGAAACAATAGTGGCTTGAATTAAGTAAATTTTAATTAAAATGGAGAATATTGACCATATTTAAAATGTACTTTGGAAGTAAACACAATGAAATTTCTTGATGGATTAGATATGAGGGAATGCAATTAAGCATAGTTACTAAATCTATAGATTTTATGAGGAATATGCTAATTTGGAATGTACCATATATACTCTCTTCTGCTTCTACATTTTGCTTAACACATATCTTTTCTCTCCCTTCTTTTACTCATCTTGTTTATACCATAAACATCATGTTTATACAAACATTTCATGTCCCATGTCTCACTTTTTAATATTTTTTCTTATTCTCATTTTACTTAAATACCTCTATACCTAAATATCATCTCATTTTAAAACATAATGAAGAGTATATAACTTCTTTCACATTATCCAAGTCACATAGCATTCCCATTATATGAAGAATATTCTCATTAAGAAAATTCATGTATACTTAACCTATTTCCTTATGGAAACACACAGAGTATTAAATCTTCAAAATGATTCAAATGCAGTATTGGAATATCTTTTGAACTAGTATTTAGGTTCTCCTTAATATTAATGGTGATACTAGAAGGAAGCTAGTATTTCTTTTTGTTACATTTTTTGAAACAGTTTTCATGTAAAAATTCATGGCAGAAACTACAATATAATCTCATTCTTATAGATTTAAAGTTGCTGTTTCTGTACTCAAAATATTCCTACATTATATTTTTTCCTATGATTTTATTCATCAAAAACTATTTCTTTAATGTAATCTTTAATATATTTCCAAATATATACATTCTAAAATTCACCCAGAGTATCTTGATTTAAATTACTTGTGACCACAAATTGTTATTTATATTAATTTTTCTTTTTAATATTTTGACCACAACATTGCAATAATAACTTGCTTTTCCCCTCTAGCAACAAGAAAGGCATGGCAGTAAAGTACACGGAAGACAGATAGAGTGCTAAGCTTATCAATAGGTTGCACATATTCAGTACAAGGGACTGTCATACATGTTATTTTCTTCTTAGATTGCCTCCCTATTTGAGTATTTCTATCAGTTACATATCCTAAATGTCCTATCAGTTTAGATAACAAAACAGTGGATTGGCTTTCAAAAATCCATTTCTACTATATATTTATACGATTTAAAATAGATTTATTTTTTATAGGGGCCAGTTTTTACATGGTAATACTGTGCTGAACAGTTTGGGCCGCAAGTGACAAACAGCATCTGTGCTTTCTTTACTCTTCGTTTTGAGACCTGATGACTTTTTTTAAATATAGGTTATGGTCTTTTATTTTTACATTTACTATACAATGGATTCATAGGGAATAGGTTCCAGCAGCGCAGGGTCCTTTCCATTGGTTCTCTGGGTGGAGCACACTGGTGCTTCAGCTGAACCCAGGTACCTTTCTCTTTGGCTTCCTTCTTTTTCTATAATTTTCCTTCACACGTTTCAGGAACTGTCTTGGCTCTTAGAGTGTGTAATATACTCAATACACACATTAATTCTCTTGCCAAGAATCTTGCCCTTAACATGTTTGTTCACAACAATGCCAATAGTGTGCTGGGTAACATTGTAGACTCCCCCAGTTCTGCCATGGTAGAGTTTGTGGGGCATTCCTTTTTGAACAGTACCCATTCCCTTAATGTCTACAATGCCATCCTTCGTATAGATTCTCATATATGTAGCCAAAGGAACAACCCCATATTTTCTAAAAGGCCTACAGAACAGATACCAGGTTCATTTCCCTTTGTGTTCATCTTTTGGTGAATTACTGGAAGATGGTGATTCTGTGAGACTTAATGACTTTTAAGGAGCATTCTCAAAGATCCTCAAACACCTTTCCATATGGACCATAATAACATGGTAAGTTTTAATTGTGTTATTCTTGAAACATAACACTAAAGGAAGGTGACAATGCAGGTTTTTTCAAATTCAACAGTAAGATTTTCTAAGCATCTAAAATTTTGAGGTGGTTAATGATGAAAAAGCAATGATATCTTTCTTCAATTCATGTGATGGATCTTATCGACTAGTGTGGCAATAAGAGAAACACACAAGTAAATATTATGTAAGTTAAGCCAAGAGAATATGGAAAAATTATGGGAAATGAAGATGAATAAAATTCATTTGATGAACTGACATGATACTGAGTAGGTAAAGATTGGCAGAATCATATTCTAGGTAGAGAGAAAGACTGCATTGTTATAGAGATGATAAAGTGTGAAGGCATTCAGAAGAACAATTTTCCTGAAGGAACTCGTAAGTTTAAGGGAATAGTAACTTTCTACACATTTATTTTTAAAAGCAAACACCACACAACTGAAAGAGGCAGGTTGGTATTTTGTAACACAATGTGGTAGAATTGAAATAACAATGCCAGAAAGCTAGGTTAGTGCTGTTAAAGAAAAATTAACTGGCAGAATGCAAATGTATAAGGGAAAAGAGCACCAAATTGCAAGCCACAGCCCTGGATTCAAGGACTGCCTTCACTCTTTGTAAGTGTGACAAACGTTTGGTATGTAAGCACACCCAAAGAGTTTTTTTTTCTTTCTTTCTTTCTTTTTTTTTTTTTTTTTGAGGGGGGGGGACGAGAGAATCAACTTTTTATATACTTTTTCATCTGGCCTTTGTTTCTCTGACACTTAGTTGTGTTTGTGGTGCATGGGTCCTTGTGCATGCCAGGAGAGCTCTCCAACCACTGGACCACTGTTCCAGCCCCTCCCCACCCCCGTCAGAGTTTTAATGGATAACAAAATAATGGCATTTATGTCCTTTTAAGCTCAAGTTTGAAGTGTGATGGCATATGATAACATTATTATACCATTATTTAATTCAAGCATTATATCATTGTTTAATTCAATGATGAATGGGAGATACAAGTTCTTGATCAGAGGTAATGTAGCAATTCTTGTACAATAGGGATCCTTTTCTAAAAGCCAAATATAATACCTCTTGCAAAAGAAGACTCTGGCCGTTGAACAAGGGAGAAGTTTTAAGGGTGTATAACAAGACAGGCAATGAAAATTTAAAAATGTTGATTAATGACAGTGATGAGGGAAAAATCAATGGATTTCAAGGGTTGGAAAAGAATAAAGATTTTACTTTAACTTTAGGAAAAAAACAATATAAAGATAGGCAATCTATATAGCATTTATTGAACTACTCTCTTGGGTATTTACTAGGTTTTTTGGGAGAGGAGTAACCTCCAGGGGTACCCTATTGTAGAGTGCACCTGAATTCATTTTGAAAAAGGGTCTTGCTAAATTACTCAGGATGATATGTATGATATATATGGAGGAGTGTTTTAATATTGCATGTTATCTGCTGGAGGTATAGATATATCCGTGTTTTAATAATCCAAATGAAAATCCAGAATATGGAGTCAACATTATTCTCTCCTTGCACTCAAGAGAGAACAATCTCCTTCCCTGTCTGGTGACATCTCTTTTGCAGCTTCAAAACTTTTCCCTTCCTCAGTTTATTCTGCTTCTGACAAAGAAAGCATCAGATAAAGCCTTTCTGCAGAAAAAGAGTCCATGAAAGCTAAGGATCCCACAAGCTGGGCTTCCACAGACATTTGGTTGTAATTTTAAGAGACATTTAAATTTTCAATTTATTTTTCAGCATAGAAAATGCTGCCAGTTTTTGTATCTCTTTGGCAGCATTTCTCTCTTTTAAAGCCTGTTATGTTCCACAGGCATTTCAAATTAGAAACAAAGCTTTTAAGACTTCATAACACAGATGCTGGGACTCTCACCTTGGAGAATAGAACAGAAAATGGTCAACTAAATCAGAAAGTAAGATACTGGAGTTCTTCAAGGATTTTTTATAATTTCCTTAGTGATTATATAAATATTGATTATGTACATTTTTATATACATATTATCTATACATACTTACATATATACAAGTATATGTGTGTGTGTATATATATATATATGTACATATATATATATATAAATGTTTCTGTTTTGTCAACCACTGCCTATAAGTCATTTAGTTTTATGATGAGTTTGAGGTCATTCTATCAAGTCATGTGATCAAAGAAATGAATGGAAGAATGCTGAAGATGGAGTTGGGTGTTTAATCAGTTCAGTTCATTAAACTTATCTAACTTTCTTTGTGTGTCATACAGAAATATAAATGAGTCCTTATCTGATTCTCAGAATTTTACAGTAAGAAGAATTTCTCAAATACAAAGAAAAATATTCTAAGTATTATAATGAAGTTTCTCAAACGCTGAAGAAGTAAGAACCAAATTGCAACTAATTGAGATATTGTGGGAAGGGGAAGGGAGGGATAAGGGTGGGTAATTGGGGGGGCACTCCTGGGTGTAATTGTAATATCCAGAATATATACACATTTTATATTA